>JAANQP010000454.1:0-48639 GCA_011320165.1 Fusarium protoensiforme | reverse complement strand
CCTCTCTCTCTCCCCGCCTCTCACTCGGCCTGCAGAAAAAAAGTTGGAGAAGATGGCCCATTGTTCGAACCCGAATGAGGCAGTTTGTTGTCATTTTGACTCCGAGTCGGCCTGTCCAGAGGGGGCGGTCCCGGGAACGGGGCCGGAGGTTGGCGGGCTTCCATGCGTCGGGGCTAGGTTGAGAAGGGAAAGTTGACGCGACGGGGCAGGAGACTCCGATCCCGTCCCGTCTTATCTCCAGTCAAGTCACGACGGGAACGAACCTCCATCCGAGGTTGACCAGCCCAACGCCTTAGGTTGCCGTCGTTGGAATACCTCACAAAGTGACTTGCCCGTCTTCGAGGTTCCCTTGACATGATTCATGAGAAACCGCAGCCATGCATCCATGTAGTACATGGTAATGTCACCAATCCAACATCTACTATCCGTCCACCGCCTCATGCCATGACCGTGCCATTCTCCCTCCCCATCCCCACCGGCATCATAAAGATCCCCAAGTCTCTAGCTACAGTACGAGACCGGCCCGGAATGCGGTCATGAGAAGTCCGATGCTCCTTCACCGAGAGATGCCTCACCTCGGATGCAGTATCCGAGCCTTCTCTCAGCTCGTCTCCATCTACGTCATGTCAAGGTCTTCATTACACACACACACACACACACACACACAATAATAGCAGCAGGGGAATAAGTAGAAAATACAAACATTCTATAAAGTCAAGCAAGACGAACAAGACAAGACATCGATGTAAATTGCACCCCAATCGCCAAACTGTCCTATCAAAGCATTCCCACCTGGATGTATGAATCGTCTCCCGTCCGCTCTCCCGGCTTCGTTTCCATCCTCTGGCCCATCCTCCTACCTCAGAAAACCTCGGGCGAGAATCAAGGAATAAACAGCGGTAGATCCCGGTCCAAGGAAACTTTAGAGAGGCTGACGGGGTTGGGCTGGCTCATCATAGAGTCTCCGGCAGACTATAGCCACGCTCAGCGGCCTAGGAGAGTCCATCGCATGCGTCGCCCTCGAAAACCATCGTCTCTTCGTCACGGAACAAGACGCCTGCTCCCCAAGCTTCGTTCCGTTATCCGATCCATATCAAACACAGGATGACCATTTCTTGTGAGATCCCATCGCATTCCGTTCCATTCGTTCGGGTCATCCCAATCTAGTCTCGCCGCACCAACGCCAGAGGACTCTCTGCCCGCTACTGCCTACTGAGGCCTTCTTGGCTAATCAACCATTTTCGGGGGAGGGTGAAGAATGGTCCTTGGTCGTGGCGCGGCTGTGGCTTGTGCCTATCCGTTTATAGGACAAGGCACTTGTGTCCCCGAGAGCCGGCCTTCTTGGGGACAGGGGGTTCAAGGGCCGCCACAATGGCCTGCATGGGTGGTTAGCAGATACTCAAAGTCGCCTATCAACATAGGCATAGACCGCCGGGCTTTCCCCAACATACCTCATCAAAGACATCCTTAAGCTTGTACTGAGTCAGAGCACTGCACTCGACGTACTTGACCGCACCCAGATCCTTGGCCATTCGCTCGCCGTCCTCCCGTCGCACCGGGGCCATCTTCTGCTTCGACAGCTTGTCCCGGACGCTGGGGTCATCTCTCAAATCCACCTGTGTGCCGACAATCAGGCAGGGGACGCCAGGGCAGTGGTGGCGGACCTCGGGGAACCACTTCTCGCGGACGTTTTCGAACGAGGCAGGCGAAGTGACACTGAAGCAGACGAGGAAAACATCGGTCTGGGGATATGAGAGAGGTCGGAGTCGGTCGTAATCTTCTTGACCGGCAGTATCGAACAGGCCCAGAGTGTATGGCTCATCACCAATCCTACCACCTGTTAGCCCGTCCTAGGTGACCATGCGCCATGGCATCAAGTGACAATATCCCCAAGTCGATTGCGCAAATCTGGGATTCGACATGTACTAGGGGTCCATTGCTGCCATCTTGACAGCGAAGAACATCCATTGCATGTGGGGGCGCGGCGTGGGGGCTGGCGTAGATCTGATGGGCGTGCAAGTAGGACTCACATTACCGTGACGGCGTAGTTGTCAAAGACGGTCGGAACATATTCGGAGGGGAACTTGTTTGTTGTGTAGCTGATGAGAAGACAAGTCTTTCCAACAGCACCATCGCCGACGACGACGCACCTATCAAGAGAGGAGAGTGATTAGCTTCTGCAGGCAGCCGAAGAAGTGGCAGGGAAAGGAGACGGCATGCAGAGGCGATTCGCAGGCATGCTCGGGGTGATGCTGTCCAAAGAAAGGCAGCCCGAGCAGGCACAAGCACAGGCAGAAGAAAAAACCAGCCAAGGGCGGCAGGCGAAAAGCGACAGAACTTACTTGATCGTTGCGACAACCGTCATTATTCCTCTCGACAGCTCCTCGGCAGGAGCTCGACTACACTAAAGTGGGATGCAGAGGCTCGAGAGTGATGAAGCTTCTATTGGCGGGCGGGTGCGCGCGCGAACGGTGAGAGGTGAAAGAGCGGGGAGGAAGCGGGAGCGGAGAAGACGAAGTCGTTGTCGGAATCGGGGAGGATATATCGGAAGATGAGAGGTAGGCAAGGCAAGGCAACGAGAGACGAGTTGGCTGGAGATGGATGGCGGATGGAAATGGTGGAGGTGAGGATGCGGTGGATGCGGTTTGCAGTAGCAAGTAGCAGGTTGGTATCGAGGTTGCTTCCTTGCGTTTTGGGTGCTGGTGCAGCAGAGCAGAGCAGAGCAGCAGCGGGTGGAGATGGAGAGAAGGAGGCTGTGGTCGACTCGAGCGAGCGAGCGAGCGATGAATGGATGGAGACCGGGACCTGACCTGCGCAAAAAGGTGGGAGGCACGGTTAGTTGACGAGCGACTCGCTGGCAGTGGGTAACGTCAAGTTAAGTGGTGAGGTAAGGTAGGCGGTAGGCGGTAGGCGGTAGGCAGGCGGGCAGAGGTGGCCGGCCAGTGGTGGAAGTGAGATTGGACGGGAGTGGCAGTGGCAGTGGCAGTGGCAGCAGAAACAGAAACAGAGGCAGAAGCAGACGAGAATTGGCGGGCAGTGGTAGGTCGGTAGGTAATAGGTGGGCCTTGCCTTGGGGGGGAGTGGACAGCACCAGAAACCAAAAGCAAGCCAGGCAGGAAGTGGAAGTGCAAGGCCAGCAGGCAGAAGGACCCGACCAGCCAGAACAGACCAGACCAGAGCCAGACCAAGCAGGGGATGGATGGATGAGAGGGGAGGGGGTTGGAGCAGCACGATTCCCAGGTTTAGCCTAGGTGGGTAAGTACCTAGGTGAGGAGGCAGGCAAGCAAGCCCGGTAATAATAACTTGGTGACAGAGAGACAGGGACAGCCAGCCAAGGCTGTGAATGGTGGTGATGAGCGTGAAAGTGACGGGAGAGTAAGAGTAAGAGTAAGAAGGTGGTACCGTACCGTCGTCCTCTGTTGCTTGTTCAGGTAGACTACCACCAGCCAAGCAAAGCAAAGCTCTAGAAGAGTCGGCCAAGGCCGATTTGCGACGTGGGCAAGAGTGGATAACGAAGTGGAGGGAAGACAACGGTGTGCGTGCGTACGTGCGTGCAGAAGTGGACGAGTGAATGAATGAGATGAGATGCGATGGAAGGATGATGGACAAGATTAAGCCAGACGGCGTAGCACGCTGGGATGATGAATGTGATGATGATGGATGGTGATGCAGCAGCACGGGCAGTCAAATGAGTTTCCCCAACAGGCAACAGAGGAAGGGTCAAGAAAATGGAGCCCACCAACCTCTCAGTGACAGTCGTCTATCTCCTCCTCCTTGTAGGACTGATCGTCGTCAACGTCGAGTGAGAGTGCACGAGGGACCTTGGTAATGAGCGAGATGGATGTCGTGCTCCGAGGAGAAAAGGAGCTTGCCCTCGAGGCCGTCGATAACCTGACAAGGCCGAAGAGATAACTAAGTAAGAAATCGCAGCAACAAGACAAAGCAGGACAGTCAAAGGAACTGATGAACCCCATGAAACAGAGGCAGAAGGAGGCGTTCAAGTTGATGAGCCATCCATCCATGCCATGGAAAACAAGCCCGGGCACGGGTGGGTGGATGGACGCGCCTGGCCTGGGCGCCTCTGAAGTTGGAGGCCATGGACATCTCCAGGGCGGACATTCTAGTGGATGAGAGCCCCGAGCCACGAGTGATCAGAGACCCGTCCCCACCAAGACTGGTACCTACTAGTGAACCTGGTAGGTACTGGGCTAGTCCGTCAAATAACTTATCCATGAAGACGGGACCGTTCCATCCCATCAAGGAGCCATGCAAGATGGAGCAAGCTGATAAGGCATTTGAGATGGATGGTTCACGGTTCAACGTGTTTTACAATCATCATCACATTATGCTCATGACCTCCGATAATAGCCAGTGATGGTGCAATCCTGAGAGGCAGCTAACCTAACATTGCTCTTTCTCCTCCACTGTTAGCTGTCCATGTCCAGATACCACTAGCTCCTCAAGCTATCAGCAGGACGCCCAGGTATCCTCCTAGCTGCGGATACCTACCTCCATCGGAGAAATCCTCTAAACCGGATCGCGTCCGTGACGACCCCCCCAGACGATGGATGGTGAACTTGGGGCTCTTTGGGTCCCTTGCAACAACCAACCAGAGCCGCTACGGGAAACAAACGTGAAACCACAAGTCAGGGGCAGGAGGCAGAGAAAGAAGAAAAAAGAAACACCGGCGAGCTTTGGCTTGATTGACAATGAATGAAAAGTCCCCCCCGGTCGGCGGTATTACGTCGTGCGGGAGAACCGTGCCCTTGGAAGGACGGGACCCTTTTTGCAGACAGCTAAGGCAGATGGAGAAATGCTGCAACAAGGCTCGTCGACGTTTGATGACGACATCAGGGTTGAGCGACGTTTGAGCCACCCTCGACGAGAGATGCCAACGAGCAAGCAATCAAGCAAGCAATCAACAAAGGGCAGGACAGGACTGGGCTTGGGCATGGGCAACTCGAATAGGGGCCAAAGAGTGGACAAATGATGGTCAGTTTTCCCCTGGGGGTGGGCGGGTTCGTCATAATGGGATGGGATTGGGATGATGGGCTTTGCTCTTTGTGCCTCTTTTCTTTGTTGGGGGGGTCTGGTCCTTGATGACTTTCTAGTTTCATCTCGTCCTGGTGGTGATGCCATCTTTGCCACAGAGACTCACACCGTTATCTCCAGTTCGAGGCTCACCTGCTCTGCCGGTCGGTCTGACCTTGATCGTCGACCTTCGAGATGAATTCCATCTGATGATGAGAGACCGGGGGTGGTTCAGCCTTTGCAGGGAGCTCCATCTGGCCCATGCCTCGTTAGCCTTGGGTAAACAGGCAAATCCCCTATCCTCCCGACTGACTAACCAGCAAGGGGGCACTGCGAGATGGTCCTTGCTCATGTAGACGAGACTGTGCTCATCAGATTGTGTGAGATTGGGGGACGACGCAAAGCAAATTGCGAACCACGCGCGTGACCGAGAAACACCACCATCGATGGGTCACCTTGCGCTCTGTGCTTCCGGTGAGCCTTGGTCTGGGACAAACTCGCCTTTGCAATATGGTATACTACTCTGTAACTCATGGTCAAAGAAAAAGGGTCCTTATCCATGTCATGGTGATCCCATTTCCTTGCACCACTAGTAGGACTTGGCCTGTATCTCTAGAGGCTTCTGGATTACCACCACCCATGACGGGATATGCAATAGCATGTCGGCACTTGGGAGGTGCCGACAGTCAGCATTACCACCACCGGATATTCCCATCAGACACAGACACAGACACAGACACAGACAGCCTTGCAGAAAGGGATCCCGCCTTAGTCTCATCCATGCCGGGGAATATCACAGGAGCTAGCCGGACCCAAATCTCGGGATCCAAGACCCCAGCTCCCGCCTCATTCATGTTGCCCATCCCATCAAAACACACACGCGCGCTCAAGGGACCTTGTTTCCAAGCCCACACTCAAGCTTCAGCCCAGGGATATTACATGTACCAAGGGCTCCTTGCACGACTTTATGCATCGGAGATCACTCTTCGGCGTCCTGTTTCTTCCCTTGTTTTTCGGGTGAGATGGACCTGTCAGATTTCAGTTTCCTATCAGGCTGACAAGAGTCTGTTCAGCTGCATCATCCTCATCAACATGGGACGAAATAGAAACATGCGGCCCAGCTGCCTGTCTCACTCACATTGGGTCGGCCAGGCTCTCTCGACGCTCAGACTCTGCAGCACTGAGGGAGAGAGCGTCCCCTGTTCGTTCGTGGGTAACCTGAGACATGGCACATCCAGCTCCAGTCGTTAACGGTCTGCACGTTGCTCCATCACGGCCCAGGCCGGGCCTAGTGCAAATCTGCACCCTCGCCTTTCGATTTGTTGTCAATCAGCCTCGACTCTGCTCTGCAGCGTGCAGGCAGAACGAAGAGATCTTACTGGCTCAGACACTCTGGCTCTCGTTAGTGCTACCGATACCCAGTGAGCGGTCACCCGCGCCATCTTCGGCGTAGGCGTCGGCGAACTTGTCGGCGAACCACTAGAGCTAGTCGCGGATAGGCCATGTTTGTTTCCTGCAACACAATGTCGAGTACTATACTCGACAATAGAATTGGAAATTGTTGCCGACCTGGTGGGTAGCAATTTCAAGTATTGTCCACAACTGGCAGTGCTGGGCTCAGGGGGCAACTTTATCTGCGACAGCAAGATGCCCTATCCGCAAATACCTACATAGTATCAAGGTGCTGTTAACTAGGAAGTCCTAGTCAGGTTTAACTACCGACGTAGGGCCAACCTGATGTGTATTTTTGGGCGGGAACTACCTCAATATAGTCTTCAATATACTCGATTCAGGCTCGTACTCGGTACTCCTCGTGGCAAATCTCCAACCTACCAAACCTGGCCCAGACGAACCAAAGTGCTCGGCCCCATGTTAGAGCCCTTCATCCATCGGACAACCTCGAAGCGGCGACGTCAAGCTCCAGATACAAGTCGATTCCTTCCGCAAACTAGCCTCAACTCACTCCGCATCTTTCGGCGAACATCTGGGGGTCATGAACAGATTCGAGCGTGCGCTAACCCCATGTGGCGATCCGGACCTGCAACCCATCCATTCGAGCTCCCGGTCGTCGGGGCGCGAGATGCCCGAGTCCGGAAAGTTGGTGTGGGTACGGCGAAGCGACAAGAAACTCGGGCGGATAAAAACCAACAACATATGGCTTGTCAGCCCATGAAAGCTCGACAACCCCGAGTTCTGCTGCCAAAGAGGTTGTCATACAAGACTCTGCCCATAGAGTCTCTCAGCTGCTCATAATGGCCATTCCCAAGTGGCCGCGGCGGCAGGACAAGCCGCCGAAACTTCTCAAGTTGCGATCATCAGCTGGTCTAATCGTCACCACCTGCTCGTTTGCCATCTTTACTGTAATACTTTGCACCGTTCTGTCACAGACCGTGCTGACCTATTCGAACAGGACATCTTCTTGTACGGCGTCATCGTTCCTGTGCTGCCATTCTCGCTCGAGAACCGGGTTGGCATCAGCACAGACAGAGTCCAATACTGGGTTTCGATAGCACTGGCCGTCTATGGCGCCGCTCTCCTCGCCGGGTCTCGTATGTAACTCCTCCCCTCAGTGAGACGGGTGTTGACGTGTAGTTTGAAACACAGCTGTTTGGGGGTACCTGGCAGATAGAATCCAGAACCGTCGAATCCCAATGCTTATTGGTCTCTTCCTGCTGGCCGGAGCTACCGTCTTCCTCTGCGTAGGACGAAACCTCCCTCTCTTCCTCGTCGGCCGTGTCCTCCAGGGCATCTCGGCGGCTCTGACCTGGACTGTTGGCCTGGCCTTGGTCGTCGACACTGTGGATAGGGACCACGTCGGCAAGGCAATGGGCTGGATCAGCATGGCCTGCAGTCTTGGCATCCTGACAGCACCTCTGCTCGGAGGAGTTGTGTACGGCAAAGGGGGTTACTACTCCGTGTTTGCCATGTGTTTTGGTCTGCTTGCAGTAGACATAGTTCTGCGTCTGGTCATCATCGAGGTCAAGGAGGCCAAGGTATGGCTTGCTGATGCAGAGGCTACACCGTCCACCGACCTGGAGGGCGTTCGTGCTGGGGAATCCAAGGGAGAGGGACAAGGAGATTCAAAAGCCCCAGTGCAAACAACAGATGAATCGGCCAAGGACGAACTGGACCCATCGCGGACGCCCATCAAGACACTGGTCAGACTTCTACGGCGGCCTCGCTTCCTGGCCGCTCTCTGGGGAACACTCGTTCAGGCAGTGATTCAGACCGCCCTAGAAAGCACGCTTCCTCTGTTCACCAAGGAGATATTCGGCTGGGACTCGATTGGTGCAGGTCTCATCTTCCTCCCCATCATTCTGCCCTCGTTTCTCGGTCCTGTCATTGGAATGATAAGCGATCGTTACGGGCCTAAGTGGCTCGCCACGTTTGGCCTCTTTTTCGCCACACCCTTCACCATATGTCTGCGGTTCGTCTCGGAGAACAAGATCGAGGACAAGATACTGCTGTGTGGGCTCCTGGTCGGTATCGGCATCACCATGTCGTGCATTTTCGGCCCCCTCATGGCAGAGATCACTTGGTCTGTCCAGGGCGAGGATGGGAACTCGGGCGTGGGACAGATTGCCCAGGCGTATGGCCTGTACAACATGGCCTACTCGGGAGGATCATTGGTAGGGCCCATCTTGGGCGGAATGATCAGAGATAGTGCTGGATGGGGGACTGTAGGGTGGTCACTGGGTGTCATTGTGTTTGTGTCTGCAATCCCAACGATGCTGTACACGGGCGGGCCTCTGAATGTCAAGTTTCGAGGTCGGAGGAGGGACTCATCTGAGGCATAAGTAGGGACATAATCAAGGGTAGATGAAATCACTGCTCTAGAGTTTAGTGTCTCGTCTTAGAAAATGCATGGTGTGAAATGTTGGCGAGCTTTGACAGGGTGCTGAATTGACACTGGCGCTAAGCCGTAAGTGTGTAGCTACGTAGGCAGCTTTCACCTGCACAAGATGGACTTCAGGGCTGTCAAGGTAACTCTTTTCTGTCAACATCCAGTCAACATATTCAGTAACCTGGATTTCTTGGTTACAGCCGACTTCTTGTTATCTAAAGGGATCACATGCGAGCTCCCTATCATCTCAGAACACCACAGAAGCATCCACAATTCCACTTCCTTCAGCGACACAACCATGGACCAGCAACAGCACATTGACGCGCTCCTCGAGCGCTATCTTGGCTTGCTGGATGAGTACACCCAGTTACGCAAGAGCTTGTCACAGCTCCAATCCAATGTCTACCAGAACATTGCACGAGCAAACTTTTCTGGCGAGCGAGGCATGAGGTATGGCCAGGATCATTACGATGAGAGGATGCAGGCAATTCGCCTTCTTGACATCCAAGTCGACGACAAAGGGATACCAGCTTTTTCCATGATTGATGCTCCCGCCGAAGAGCCAGAGAAGGAAGAAGACACTGCTACCGAGGGAAACGACGGGGAATCGGAGGACAAGGCTGGAAAGGACAGCACCAAAGAGCCCACCCAAAAGAAGTCCAAGAAGAACAGGAATCCATTGCACTGGTACGGCATATTCGCACCCATGCCGCTCCGCACAGCTCAGACGCAATCTGTTCAGGCGGTAGAGGAAATCATCCCCAGCCTTGTCTCGGTCAATGCTGAAATGCTCAACGTCGAGATCGAGGTGCGACGAGCTCGGAAGAGACGGGCCAAGGCAGAAGCGGCAGCGAAGAATGAGGGTGGAACTACAGCCAACACTCAGCCTCAGACAGCACCGCTTGAGGCATCTTGATTTCGCTATCAGAATAGGCCTTGTGGCACAAGATAAGATACGCTCTCGCCGAGTTATTCCAGGTGTCCCCAGAGGTTGTTCAAGCTCTCAGCCAAGGTTGGATGGGCATAGACTGCCGCCTCTAGGTCCCACCACTTCAAGCCACCCATCATAGCAGTCTGGACAATCGACATGACCTCGCCTCCTTCAATACCCAAACACGTGAAACCCAAGATCTCACCCGTCTTTGCGTCCACAGCCGCCTTCATCATGCCCCGTGGCTCCGCCGTCTCCAGCGCCCTTGCGACATAGCTCATGGGCATCTTGGCCATCTTCACCTCCCTGGTGCTGTTGGCGAGGTCTCTGGCGTGGAGGCCGACGTGACCCAGCTGCGGATCGGTATACATGCAGTAAGGGGTCAGGACTCGGGAGATAGAGGCCTGTGTTGTGGCCATGGCTGGAGTCGTGGACGACACGGTCTCCGAAAGGAGGTTGGTGCGGATGATGCGGAAATCATCATAGGACATGTGTGTAAAGGCAGGGCCACCATGGCAATCTCCCAGGGCATAGACCCCTGAAGCTGTGGTTTGGAGCTTGTCATCCACAACGATGTGCCCCTTGGGAGTTGTCTTGATGCCGACCTCGGAGAGATTCAATCCGTCTGTGTTGGGCACTCGGCCCGCCGCCAAGAGAAGATGTGATCCTGACACTTCTGTCTGACCTGTCGGGGTCTTGACGCTCACGGAGAAGGGAGTCTCGGCGCTCTTTGTGGCCGAGATGGAGTCGACCGTGCTCGACAAGTGTATTGTGATGCCATCTTGCCGAAGGATATCGAGGAGACATTCTGCCACGTCAGGGTCCTCTCGCGGCACGAGTTGCCTCGCTCTCTGAACGACGGTCACGTCAGCTCCCAGGCGGCGAAAGAGTTGTCCAAACTCGAGGCCGATGTATCCGCCACCAAGCACGACGAGATGCCGTGGAACCTCAGCAAGTTCCATGATGGACGTCGAGTTCAGCACACGTGCCGGCTCCAGGTCATCCAACCCTGGGATCTCGGGCCGCGCCGACCTCTCCCCAACGTTGAGGAACACGGTATCGGCGCTGACCTCCTTGCTGCCTCCGTCCTGCAGCGCAACCTTGAGCTTCCGATCACTGACGAAGCTGGCATCGCCCATGATAACCTCGACGCCCGCGGCGGCCAGCCCCTTGACGCTACCGCTGTTCCACTGCTCCACGATGGCGCGCTTGCGCTGTCTCACGCGAGCCATGTCGATCTCGACGTGGCCGTTTCCAGCTCGCACGCCGTAGTCACTGTCCCGTCGCGCCAGATACGCGGCGCGCCCGGATGCGATCATGGTCTTTGTCGGCGTGCACCCGACGTTGACACAGGTGCCTCCCAAGGCGGCGCGCTCAATGACGACTGTCTTGCGACCGGCTTTGGCAAAGGCCTTGGCGACGGGGTTGCCTCCCTGGCCGGAGCCGAGGACGAGGACATCATAGTGAGTGGCTGACATTGTGCTGAGAGCCCGAGGGAGGGTGAATTTGTTGATACGGGTGAAACGAAGATGTAGACTGAGGCGATTCATATATTTACTCGTTGTGATGGATGATTCAACTCTTGCAGAGCAGCCGAACAGGGCATAGACAAGACGAGTTTCTCATATTTCTTTCAATCCTCTCCATCCTCTCGAGCGCCGTAAGAACGGACGGCTGTTTAAATACACTTTTGATGCCGGCCTTGCCGTATCTACCCCTCACCGGCATGTCCCATTCGGTCAGCATTGGAGAGTGAGTGGCAGCTTCAATCAGACTGACGAAATGCGGGCGCTGGCTGGTGAGGGACAGTCAAGCCGCTGACATGGCCTTGCATGAGGAGAGGACTCGATTGAGCACTGGTTGTGTTTAGTCGCAGCAAGAAGCCGCCGAACGAAAGGAGTGGTTTGAACGTCATGTTGTCCGTCCTGTATCATATCATATTATATTGAACATCCCAACGGGTTATCTGCTCTAGCCATGGATGCCATGTTTAAGCAGGACTTTCGAGCTATTCATAAACCGCTCTTCTCATCCCTCGTGGGCCAACCCCCCCAGTGTAGCCAGAACATCGTCAAGCATCTCCCTCACAGGACTATCCGGTCCAACATGACCACCAAGCTGAGCAGCAATACCGTTGATGGCAGCAATGGAATACTGATATCTCTTTCTCATGCCGCTATTTGCAGCCACAAGAACCGCGCAGCAAAGTTGCAGGGCGGCAACCAGTGCTTCCTGTACCATAGGTGATGGCGACAGCTGCTCAGCATCGGAGACATCCCAGGCAGCCACTGCAGTGATGAGGTCCATCCACGCCTCAGGTATACCGCTCGTCTCCAGCTCGACAATGGGCAAGAGGATGCGGACGATATCGGTGGCTCGGGAGGCATCTTCCTCTGTACAAGTGCGTGAGCCATGCTGAAGGATCGAGTTGAGATCACTGGTGAGTATCCTCCATCCGTCGTTAGCAAGCAGCGAGTCTCGACCCTTGACCATTGTGGTCACGCCTTCGAGGGCGACAAGAATAGGGGAGCGGAAGTCGAGCTTCTCCTGGGAGCTAGACTGGTAGAGGTCCATGAACATGTCCATCAGGCCCGTCGTCTCCTTGCGCAGGCTGTCGTTGTCGTCTTCCCGCAACCAGAGTGCCAGCGCCCGAACGGCAGAGAGGATGAACATGTCCTCATCGGCGTTGTCCTTGATGGAGTCCCAGGCGAGAGTGTGGTGAGTTCCCGCTGCCGTCTCTGTTGTGCCTGCGCGTGCATCTGGATGTAGTCCCATGGCTCCAGCAACAGAAGCGTCCCATCGATCACGCAGGTATTCGGCCGTGACAGACATGGTCTCGGAGATGCCCCTGCGGAGCTTGATGAGGTTGTCGGGAGTCATGATAAAGGTTTCCAGTGAGTCGTCCTCGAGGCATTGCACCAGGTATCCCACAAATATGGAGACGATGTCGAATGCAGAGGTCAGTCTTCTCGACACTTTTGGGTACTCTAGCGTGTTGAGTTGCTCCAGGAGGGTTGGGGCAGAAGAGCGAATGTCGATGAGCAGGAGGTTGATGAGGAGGTAGGAGAAGGCCTTGTCGTCCTTCTTTGCGTCTGTGAATAGGATCTTTGGGCCTTGGATGGGGTAGGTCTCGAGTATGGACGCTGCGGCGTTTGTGTAGGCTGAGCGGGCCTCGGGGGTTGGCCGACTGGTGACGAGGTTTTGGATATAGTTGACGACGCTCTTCAGCCACTTGGGCTGGCGAGGCAGGATCTATAGGGCATATTAGTTGACCATGTATATATTTCTATTTTTGACATGACCTACACTGGGGTTGGCGTTTCGCAGAAAGTAGCCGAGAAACTCGAGAAGTGTCACGGCATCGGTGCCAGTAAACGACGAGACCAGGCTCTGAATGATGGCGTCAATCTGTGTAGCCAATGCGCTCGGGTCTTGGACCACAGTCATGGAGTTGAGCCATGCAAAGCTCAGAATGTCCAGCACTGCGGCATGAGCGGGAGCGATCTCGGTGAGCGAGCTAATGTCGGCAATCTTGATAAAGGCCTGGGCTCCAGCTTGTGAGCTGACCAGGGTGTGGAGGAGTTGAAGGATCAAAGCAGTAGTTTCCTCGGTGCTGTACCTGTTAGTAAATCCCATCTCGGTGTATAGATGTGTAAAACAATACCTATAGAGAATAGCAGCGACGAGCAACGGAGTTCTGTCTATGAACCTCGCGTCACTTTTTGCCGGGCCGGGGAGCAATATAGAAAAGATGTGCAAAACAGAGACAACGAGATCAAGCATCTCCTTTGAATTCTTGTTGGAAGGCTTCGACCCGGTGCGTAGCAGCCGGTCTAGGAACTTTGGTGAGAGGCTAGACCAGAGGCTGTGAACAGTCTCCTCATCCTGTCGGAGTTCTTCTGAGCCGTCGAGGACGGACTTAAGGAGAGCGAGGCCCACGAATCTTTGCGTATCGTCTCTTGCCTTGAGGAGCGTCTTTATCTTGGCGATGTCGGTCGCTTGTGAGGTAGACGGTTGTGTCTCGTTGGTGGAGGTGTCCATGTTGGTGTGGATGACACCAGGGCAGCGTGAGGCTACCTGACTTGGGGGGTATTACCTCGGCGGTATCAAGGGGAATTGAAATGAGCCTAGAGTCTGATATATGCGTACAAGACCAACGACCTTGAAGTTGCTTGTTCAATCTTCTCTCACGGCCATGACCTTGGCAGGCCCACTATTTCGATCAAGTTCGAACCGCCCCGATAGGTGCATTGATGTTCAGCATCACCAGCGAAGTGACCATGTTTAGGTAGAAAAGCTGACTTAGAGGTCAAGGCCTATAAGTGTATTTAAGACAGGTATAGATCTACAGTTTATGTCTCGTGTGTAGCTATTTGTCTAATATATGTACGTATCTATTCTCAAGCACGTCAACAAACTCTTGTTCTGTGCCTACCCTGTCTCACACTCCACTTGAACTTTAGCTTGCTTGACAGAGACAACAGATGCTGGGATAAGGTCTAGAATCCAATGAGGTGGTAGATTCAGATGCTATTGTGTCATCAAGGCCTATTAATTGGCCTGGTAACCAACTGTATGCAACCAGCCACCTTGTGCATGATTTGGTGTGATTGTCAGGTATGCGATGCTGGTACTACCTGCCGTCCAAGACAATGTTTTATGCGGGCCGGGTTGAGGCTTGTCTTTCAGGGACAGTTGAAAGAACAGATATTAACACCAAGTCTATGTCAATCTAGAATTAAAATGATGATGGAAATATCATCTGTAAATAGAGCTGCAATAAATCAAGCATACAAATGATACCTGTGCGGTTTCATCTGACTCGACGCTTTAGGCAAGAACTCTACAGCGTGGCCCGAGCTCTCCAGTCCAGGCCCACCACTTGCGACTGCAACCACCCAAACTTCCATCATAGGCCAACACTTGTACACTTGAACACGGTTCGAAGCCTCTATTTCTCAACACCGCCAACGAAATAAACAGAAGAATAAACAATACCCGACCGTCGCGAGACTCCTGCTGCGAGCGTCTCGGCTGCGCTGCACAATGGTATGAACCGCATCATGTCTGGAGACCCCTACGCCTTCGCATCCACCTCTGCTTCAGCCTCGTCCGCATCGCATACCCCCGACTCCGATCGTCGCGACGAGCTCGACTTTCTCGGCCAGGATGGCGATGAGGTCAGCGCCCGTCGTGGCACCTATGGCCGCGACGATGAAGGCCACGATATCCTCGAAGATGATCCTCTGCAAGGCAATCTAGCTGCACCCATGTCCTTCAAGCGACGTCAAGGGCCCTCGTTCCTCTCTCTGCCGGCCCGCCTCTTCGCGGCCATCACAGGCTCACGATCCAACCCTTCGCATTCTTCATCGAGAGGCCAGTCGCCCGCCGTCTTCTCAGGCTCCGAGACCCCCCCGCGCGCCGAACCCATCACCCTCAATGCCGCCTCCAAAGATGGTGCGCCGCTCGATTGGTACATAGAAGGACCTGGCCGCCGCGTCGGCTACGAGGATCTCACGGCCATTGACTGGATCTTCGAGTACACCAAGGAGCGCCAGCGCCTGCGTGTCCTATACTCCAGCGCGACCGGCGTGCTGGGCTACGCCCGCCGTCTCATCGACGCCAGCCAGGTCTGGATCGTCCTGCTGCTGACGGGCATGGCTGTCGGCGCAGTCGCCGCCTGCATCAACGTCACCACCGACTGGCTTGGCGACCTGAAGGAGGGCTATTGCTCCAGCGGGCCTGAGGGCGGCCACTTTTACCTTAATAAGGCGTTTTGCTGCTATGGATATGATCAGGGTTCCAAGTGCGAGGGCTGGAAGACCTGGGGTGGTGCTCTCGGGGTGCACTCGGCCGGCGGCAGGTGGTTCCTCGAGTACTTCTTCTTTGTTGGACTCGCGGTACGTCTAGACTTCTTCATCTAACCCCCTCGTATGGTACTAATGATGGCCCAAAGATGCTGTTTGCATACGTAGCTGCTCTTCTTGTGCAAGAGTATGCCATCTACGCCAAGCATAGTGGTATCCCCGAGATCAAGACTGTCCTGGGAGGGTTCGTCATCCAACGATTCCTGGGTGGCTGGACGCTTGTGACCAAGTCACTCGGCCTTGTAAGCCAGCATATTCGTCCTTTATCATCAGTTACTTACTATTAAAGGCCCTGGCTGTGGCCTCGGGCATGTGGCTGGGCAAAGAAGGCCCGTTGATCCACGTCGCTTGCTGTTGCGCCAACGTATTTACGAAGTTGTTCCGCAATATCAACGATAATGAAGGTACCTGCTCAAGTCTTGAGCTGGTCGATGCCTCTGCTGACGCCCATAGCTCGAAAACGAGAGGTTCTATCCGCGGCCGCGGCCTCAGGCGTCTCTGTTGCCTTTGGTTCCCCTATCGGCGGTGTCTTGTTTAGTCTTGAGGTATGCTTCGCTTTCCCCTTCCCATTTGCGCTGTTCGGCATTGACACATCCACTAGACATTGTCGTACTATTTCCCAGACAAGACCATGTGGCAGAGTTTCGTCTGCGCCATGACGGCTGCAGTCGTCCTCCAAGCCTTCGACCCCTTTAGGTCAGGCAAACTCGTCTTGTACCAAGTCCAGTACAGCATTGGATGGCATCGTTTCGAGCTGTTTCCTTATGCCATCCTGGGCATCCTAGGAGTGAGTACATGTAGTCATCCGAGGGTCTCACTTGCTAACAAGACTCTTCAGGGTATCCATGGTGGCCTCTTTATTAGGCTCAACATGGCCATCGCTCGCTGGAAAAAGACCAATACTTGGATCCCCGGCCCCATCGCCCAGGTCCTCATCGTCGCCTTCTTCACAGCTCTCGTCAACTACCCCAACTTCTACATGAAGGCGCAGACTACTGAGCTCGTTTCTAACCTCTTCTCGGAGTGCTCCAAGGTTCTCGATGACCCTATCGGCATCTGTAGGACGGGTGCCGCGTCTGCTAGAACCATTGTTCTCCTCATCTTCGCCTCAGTGCTTGGATTCTTCCTCGCCGCCGTCACCTTTGGCCTGCAGATCCCTGCGGGCATCATTCTGCCATCCATGGCCATTGGTGCTCTTACAGGTCGTGCCGTGGGCATCATCATGGAGATCTGGGTCACCAACTACCCGTCCTTCTTCCTCTTTGGCTCCTGTGAGCCTGATATACCCTGCGTGACTCCCGGCACATATGCCATCGTCGGTGCCGCAGCCTCCCTCGCCGGTGTGACCCGTATGACGGTGTCTATCGTTGTCATCATGTTCGAGCTCACTGGCGCCCTCACATATGTTCTCCCCATCATGATCGCTGTCATGATCTCCAAGTGGGTTGGCGATGCCTTCTCGCGCCGCGGTATCTACGAGTCGTGGATTCACTTCAACGAGTACCCCTTCCTAGACAACAGCGAGAACAGTGATGTCATCCCCGACATTCCCGCCTCTCAGGTCATGACCCGTATCGAGGATCTCGTCGTCCTCACCGCCACGGGCCATACCATCGCCTCCCTCACCACCATCCTCGAGATGCACCCCTACCGTGGGTTTCCTGTCATTTCGGACCCCCGTGAAGCCATACTCCTCGGCTATATCTCACGCGCCGAGCTGGCCTACAACCTCTCGGCCTCAACCCAGCCGCCTCGCTCACTCCATCCCGAGACCGAGGCCTTCTTCTCCCACCAACCTCTTGCCGATCCACGGACCACCCTTGACCTCCGCCCCTGGATGGACCAGACTCCCCTAACTCTACCATCCCACACAAGCCTACACCTCGTCTCGACATACTTCCAGAAGCTCGGCCTACGCTACCTCCTCTTCAGCGACCGTGGCGTGCTGCAGGGCCTGCTGACAAAGAAGGACGTCTGGTACGTCCTCAACGGCGCCGAGGAGACAAGGCGCACCATGGGCTTAGGACCTAGTGGACGAGGCCATGAGACGGGAGTAACGAGCATGTCGGCCGATGATGGCGCCCTCGAGAGTAGCGGGCTGCTGCAGGGTGCCGACGGCGCTGACGACGGCGACAGTATCCAGGGCGAGGAGCCAATGTTATAGATGGGAGTTGTAACGTTACATAAACGGGGGATTTTTGGGACACGTATGATCTATGTTATGAGTATTCTAGTTTCCTTGGCCATATAGACAGACGCTTTTATCAATCTAGAAGCACTGTAGTATTTCACCCACACCCTTCCTGAAACTTCAGTCTGTGTATCAATGTGTAGAAGCTGGCCTTGGTTTGATAATGTCATTATATCTTGCACGAGGGCCTTTCATAGCCCCTTTGTCATCTCCAAGGATATTTCAAAGACTTAATCATACATGACACAAGCCCCAACGCCAGAGCGGAATCCCCACCGAGCAAATGCATCCCACCCCTAAGAATGCGGTATAATTCGGCAGCAAGCCAGACATCTAATACTCAAAGTCGTCATCCACAGCAGGCCCCTTGTTTTTGGACACGCTCTCCTGCTTGCGGTACATCTCAGCAACCTGGCGACTCGTCGTGGCGGCATCGGCCTTCTTGTCATCACGGATGCGGATGAAGCGTGGGAACCGCAGACTGATACCCTTGGTGCCTGAAGGGTCGACTCCCTCCTTGGCACCGGCCTTGTATCGCGGGCTGAGCGTCAGATCCGCAGTCTTGACCTCCCAGACGTAACGGGGCTCAAACCAGACGTCGGGTTGGTGTTGCCCACCAGAAGAGTGTGAGTAGAAGGGCTTGGGCCGGTCAATGGTAATCTCGGACAGCTGCTTGTGTAGGTCCTCGAGGACCTGCTCCGAGAAACCAGTTCCAATGTTACATACGGTCTCGTATGTCTCCGAGTTGGGGTTATAGCATGCCAGGAGGAATGCTCCGTACACTGATGTACGCTTGCCTTTGCCGTAGTAAGCACCCAAGACGACAAGGTCAAGGGAGTCGCCAACACCAGAGAGATAATCCTTCTTGATCTATAGACATGATGTTAGATTTGAATTCTCGGAAACGATCAAGGGGGATGATGCTCACCTTGAGCCAGTTGCGACTTCGCTTGCTGGGCTCATATCCACTCTCCCTGCCATCCAACATCTTGACCATGAGACCCTCGCATGAAGCCTTGACACTTTCATCGAGGAAGAGCTGGATCTCGTCAAGCTCCTGGCCGTTCATGTGGGTAGCAAATGCAAATTCGCCTTCCACAGGGTTAAATGCAGCCTCAAGGAGCTCACGTCGTTCCCGTAGTGCCTTTTCAACCACAGCTTCTCCGTTGAGGTACAGAAGGTCAAACGCAAAGACGCAGACCTTGACCTTGACATCTTCGACCTTGACATCCTTCTTCTTGCGTGTCATGAGTTGTTGGAAGGGCAACACCTTCTTCTCGTCCACATCCCAGGCAACGGTTTCGCAATCCAGGACGAAGCTCTTGGTATCGGACTTCACCCAAGAACCAAGCTTGGCAAGAATATCGGGATACTTCCTGGAGAGATCCTCAGAGTTTCTTGAAAAGATGCTCGCGACTCCAGCGGCGACCTCCTTGGCTGCTCCT
This sequence comes from Fusarium protoensiforme, assembly GCA_011320165.1. Lineage (NCBI taxonomy): Eukaryota > Fungi > Ascomycota > Sordariomycetes > Hypocreales > Nectriaceae > Fusarium > Fusarium protoensiforme. Next base: position 29,330 of record JAANQP010000454.1, on the reverse strand, counting down.
TGGCTTGCCTGGCTCAGCTGCTCGGGTGCGTCCTTGGCCACATAGTGGATCTGCGCTCTTTCACCGTCATACTTGTATTCACAAGTAAACGTCTGTCCTTCAAATCGGTCCAGCACCTCGGTGATAGCCTTGGTGGGCTTGGCCAACATGGGCTTTAGAGGAACACCGGGCCGAAGCTTACAGTTCTCACGAAGCTTCATGACTCCATGCTCAAGCATGGCAGGGATGATGACGTCGTAACTTGGGAGTTCACTGTTTCTCATCAGCACGACATACTAGTCAAGATACTCTCGCTAGCTTACCTGTAAACCGTCTTGAGGATAGACTCGCCATTCTCTATATCCGAAGTGCTGGGTACCTTGTCCTTTGCATCTGCTTCGTGGCAGACAATGGCCTGGGCGAGCGAAACAAGCACCGTCCTCTCGGCTAGACCAAGTCTCAGCTTTCCTTCTAGGAATCGAATGATAAACTTGGCCTCGCTGGGCCCACCCTTGTCCTTGGTGATATCAACCTTGCCGATCGAGTTGGCATCAGCCGCCGCGAGCAACTTCTTGATGCCGTCCACCTTGCGGCCCTGGGCACCGTTTCCGGTGACTGTGGCAATATTCATCAGGCCCTGGTGGACTCCTCTGACCGTGAGAGCCTTGGGCTTGAACATGGTACGCTGGGTTGATCGACTCTTCACAGCCACCAGACCCAGGTCACCAATCTCCTTCTGGTCGGCCTTGATTACCTGGAGACTTCGGCCTGTAGTCTCGCCAATGGCCTTCATGATTAGGGATTCTCCAATACCCAGCTCAATGCCAGCATAGTCGGGAGCAAGCTTGTTGATCATAAGCAATACCGTCGGAAGCAGATCATTGGGCGTCAGGCGCATGACCTGTCGGAGGAACAAGGAGCAATGCTCCATGATGATCAGGCGCTTGGTGGTCATCTCGATAAGAGAAAACGTGGTGCAGAGAGCGGCATATGGAACAGGTGTTCCCGCCTCCCAATCGGGATAGGGATCCTTCTCCTTGGTCTTGGTCTTGAGCTTCGTCTGAGCCTTCTGCCGAGCTTTAGCAGCAACTTCAGGCTTATCCTCCTCCATCTCTGCGTCATCTTCTGCCTCTGAGGCCGACGCTGTAGACGCTTCATCCTTGACGGGCTCGTCCTCCTCCTCAACAGCAGGCTTCTTGGCGGCTCGGGCTTTGGATTTCTTGGTCGGTGTTGGCTTGGGTGAGGGGCTCGCCGATTTTCGTTTCTTGGGAGAAGGAGACTCCTTCTTGACTGGCTCGTCACTTATGTCGTCATCCTCCTCCTCAACCCTCTTACGAGCCCGTCTCGCACGTTTGGTGACGGGGCCATCGCTATCATCCTCGACCTCCTCCTTCTTAACGATTGCAGATTCGGATTCGGCCTTGGCTTTCTTGTCGGTTGATCGAGCTCGCTTCTTGGAATCTGGCCCAGGAAATTAGACCAGAGGAAAGTAATTCGCAGTTCCAGCACATTCTACCTTTATCAGCACTCGAGTCCTCCTTGGTGCCCACATCACCCTCCTCCTCCTCCGTCTCCTCCTTTTTGGCCTTGGTGCTGAATGCAAGCCGTGTCTGTCGTACCGGCGCCGTCCCCTTGGCACCAAAAAACTTGCTACAAGAAGACAAGGCCTGTCAGTAAACCCAATTCGTGCAATCTCTAGGGGTCCTCCAAACGCACTTGAGAGTGCTCTGCCCTGACTTGACATACCCGAGTGTCGCCTGCTTGGGTGCCATGATGCACAGATTCCGTAGTGATTCCAAGGAAAAACGACGCAAAATAAGGCTTGGAAGAGGTCGTGAAGCCACTCTCGGGGTGTTTTGGCGGAGGAGAGAGGCAATGGTTAGACCACGGCCACAGCTTACGCTTGAAGTCATGACGCGCCGGGGCCAGGCAGAAAGTCGCGTATATTGGACTACGGCAGCCACAGATGAAACGCGCGACGCGATCCAATCACGTGACTGTCACTCGGCGACTTCCAGATTCGGTAATACAGCAGGCTGCTGCTTATTTCCGGAGGGGCAGGAACGGTTCGACTCGGGAGAGATGGGCCGAGATGCACCGACCAGGGAGGGATCACATCATGATATGGAATTCTGCAACATGAGAGCAACCGACATGTCGCAACGCCAAGACAAAAACATCCATTAGTTCACATAAAGTATTCCTGGGTCCTCGCCCCTCCATTTTCGGACCAATCCCAGGCCTCTCTCTAGATAGTCATGGATGTATATTACAACAGGCAACAAGTGCTGGAATCATTATTTGATACGGGTTTATCCTCCGCCTCTTACTGGAAGTAGTGGTTCTCCTCGGGGACTCGGCCGCGAAGGTACTGGGGCTCGCTGCCCTTGACGTAGATATCCTCAAACAGGATCTCGGGCTTGGGGTCAGGCACAGCCATGGCCTCAGCGAGGGCAACCTCCTCGTTGACGTGGTTGCGAGCCTCCTTGTCAATCTTCTTGAGCTCATCCTCGGTGGTCACCTCCCAGTCAAGGATCTTCTGCTTGAGTCCAGCGATGGCGTCGTTGGTCGAGCGCATGCGCTGGATCTCCTCGCGGGTTCGGTAGGTGGTACCCGGGTCGGACATGGAGTGACCACCATATCGGTAAGTAACATACTCGAGCACCATAGGACCCTTGTCAGCAGCAGTCCACTCCTTGCCGTACTTGACGGCAGCCTTGACGGCGAGGACGTCCATGCCGTTGACCTTGAGACCAGGGATGTACTGGCCACGCTTGTAGTAGTCGGTCAAGGCAGAGGAGCGGGCAGCAGAGGTACCCATGCCGTACTTGTTGTCTAGGTTCGGTTAGCCCCGCTCAATGACATTGCCTTTGTCATGTAACTTACTCTCACAGCCAAAGAGGGCAGGGAGGTTCCAGAGCTTGGCCATGTTGAAAGCCTCAAAGACCTGGCCCTGGTTGCTGGCACCGTCACCGTAGAGGATGATGGAGGCGTTCTTGTTTTCGTTGTACTTGTGGGCGAAAGCGAGACCAGCACCGACGGGGACCTGAGCACCGACGATACCGTTGCCGCCGTAGAAGCCCTTGTAGAACATGTGCATGGAACCACCCTTGCCGTAAGAGATACCCTCACGTCGGCCGAGAAGCTCACCAATGATGGACTTGACGGTAGCACCGCGCATCAGGGCGAAACCGTGGCATCGGTAGGCAGTGATGATATCGTCAGCCTTGGTGATGGCATGCTCGATACCGACGGCTACAGCCTCTTGACCGGTGGACAAGTGGCAGAAACCACGGATCTTCTTCTCCTTGTACAGACGATCGGCCGCCATCTCCATCTGTCTGCGGGATTATCAGAAAGAGCGACTCAGAGACGCAGCGGGGAGAAAATCGCATACCGGATGCTGACCATGTCGTAGTACATCTGCTTCAACTCCTTCTTGGTAACCTCGAGGGAGTAGGGGGGAGGGTCCAGCTCGTAGGTCTCGAAGCTCTCATCGCTCAGGTTGACGACGAAAGGCTCATCGTCGGACTAGAGAGATTGCAGAGTTAGCACAGAACTTGCAGTGCAGTCCAAAGCTGCGGAGAGGGTGCTGAGGGGTTCAACGCCGAGGGGCCGCCAAGTGTAGGAAAGGGCGCATTTTCTCACCTGAGGGACCGAGTGGCTCAGGGACGCCGACGCAGCGTTGGTGGTGACGGAGCGGGCGGCGATATAAGAAGGAGCGGCGAGCTTGGCGCGCAGAGGCACCGCCCTGGGGACTCGGAGAGCTCGAGACAGCATCGTGAATATGGAGGTGCCTCTGGATCAATTGGGATCAGGACGTTGTCGAGTAGATAACGACGACTTGGCTGGATGGAGCTCAGAAAAAGTCGCGGTGTTGAGCGTTGAGCTTGCTTGTTGGTCAAGACTATGCCAGAATAGGACTAGTTTTCCCACACGTGACAAACACCTGGTTGTTCAGGTCCTCCCTTTCGGCGCCTCGGATACTGTTGGGAAGGACGGTTCCCCTTTTTATAGTGAGTTTATGTGTTTGCCCATCTGTTCCTGATGCCCTCGATATAAATCCCACCTCTCAACCCGCACTTTTCCTACCAATTCTTTCAATTTAGACCCTGAGAGTGGCGTGTATTTCGTCGGGGTAATGTACTCCGGTGCATGTTCCGATGTGGGTCCCCCATCCACAATTTCCCTCGTCTTTTCTTCCCCCCGACCCCCGACGCTGGGATTTGCCAGTCTCGGATTTGTGCGCAGACTCAACGGCTTTCAATGAGGTTAGCCCAGGACAGGACAAGTAGACTGTGCTCAAGATTTCATCACATCTCTCCATAGACTCTTGTCGAACAAAATTTGAATCTGAATTGAGACCCCCCTGCCTGGGATGGCTTCTAACCTGTCTATACACGGCGCCGTATCGCTGTATTATGGCTAGTAATATCAAGAACCAGCACGCTATACACTGCTCCTGGTACCGCCCAGGCCAGCCTCTGAAGATGCAACTCCGGTTCCGTCCCTGAAGCTCCGATTCCCTTAATCCCTTGGTTCATGCTGTCATATGTCATGCAAGTCCAGATCATCATAAGTAGTTAGTGTGACCTGGTGCAGCAACGCCGTAACCATGCTTCCCAAATGCCTCGACCCTCTCTACAACAACCTGAAGCAAGCCAATTGTACAATGCTGGGTCGGGTTTCCGCATCCGTCCCTATGATGAGTGTTGAATCCATAAGAGGTGAGCGTCCTCTGGGAGGGAGCTCATTCTGTTAAATTAACTTGGCCGTCGAAGTGATTGTGTCGACCAAGTGCGCAAGCTCACACATTAATCGTCGTGAAAGAACGTGCCCCCTTGCAAAGGGGCTGTCGATGGGCCGGCATCCTGCATGTCGACATCCTGTGCCTGGGGGTCGCGAATAGAGCTTGCCAGTGTCGGTTGCGAGGTGCGATAGTCGATGGCCATCGCACTCAGTGGTCGGTTCGGATCGTCTTCCAACACTCGCTGCTGAAGAGAAAGAGGGCGATCGTAGAGCATTTCTTCGGGTGGTGAAAAGGACCACACCTATAACGATTAGTTTCCGAAACTGATGCATGATTTGTTTGCTGTCTCACCTCCATGACTGTACGACCCTGTCGCAGGGCCAAGGCAACACACTTCTCATCCTCAAATGCGACTCGCCAGACAGCCTCGCCTTGGGCGATCAGTTCTCGAACGAGGTGTCCAGTCTTGAGATCCCAGATCTTGACTCGACCATCACTGCCGCCACTCACGACTCGAGTATCATCAAACTGCAAACTTGTAACGCTATTGTCGTGGGCTGCGAGACGATGGATGGGACACATCTTTTCCAGCGACCAAACCCTGACAGATCCATCAGATCCACCAGTGACCAGAGTATCGCCGCGCATCTGCAGTTGGCCAACAAGTGAGGTATGGCCTTGAAGAATGGCAAGGCATTCACTGCAATGATGTTAGTTTGCCGCCATACATCCTAGTAGCTTGACAGACTTACCCAGAGGTCGGGTCCCAAATCCTGACGTTGGTGTCGAGACTACCTGTGACGACTCTCTTGCCATCAAAGGCGATGGCATAGATCTGGCTGAAATGTCCCTGCAGAGTTTGAAGACAGCGGCCCTCAGAGATGCTCCATACCCGAGCAAAGGTATCGTAGCTACCGGATACGACAATGTCACCCTTGATCTCGAGGCATCGTACGCTAGACTGATGGCCAACGAGAACGTTCTTGCACAGACCAGTCCGGATATCCCAGATGCGTAGGGTTGTATCTCGGGACCCTGAAATGGCCGTGTTTGCATCTGCCATCTTCAAACACCTGACAGTTGAGGTATGTCCTCGCAGTGTATGGAGGCAAGCGCTAGATCCTTGTCAGTATAGTTCAGGCCTCAAATTATTCATGTATACTCACCCCGTCTTGAGGTTCCACACTCGCACATCCCGATCGCAGCCACCGCTGACCAGAGTGTCGTCCCATGGCACCATAGCCCAGACGCCCATGACATGGCCTTGCAAGGTCCGTTGCGAGTCACCCTCGGTATCAAACACATGGATCTTGGCGTTATCAAGTGCCACAATGATGTACTTGGGCGTCAGGTGCAGACTTGTAACAACACCACCTTCCTGGGTAATGTTCCGTGTCGTGCTGGTGCCACCGGATCTCCACGCCGCCTCCACCAAATATCTCTGCTTGAAATGAGATTTGTAGGTCCGTAGCCTAGGCCTAGTTGTTCCATCATGGCTTCGTGTACCCATACTGTAGGAATTAATGGAACGTGCGCCGGGGAAGCTGCTGCTAGCCATGTCGGCATCGATTGCATTGAAGGCCTGAGCAGCCGGTCGTGAAGCAAAGTGGGGAGCGGTTGTGTAGACTTCGGACAGTCTACGACCGTAGTCATGCTTGACGCAAAGGTTCTTCCATGTCATGTCGTCGCTGAGGAGATCTCGCCATCGTTTCGACACCTGGGAGGCCCGGGCCAATACTTTGGGATCATCGATGAAGGACAGAATCTGGGCATTCCAATGTTAGTTCAAGTGTTGTTTACCACAGAGCTTCTTATTGTCATCATACCCGAAGGCATAGCTCGTCCGGGAGGCTTGTAAACGGATCCTTTTTAAGCAGCGGGCTGACAAACTGATGGACGAAGCTCAACTGCTGGCTGGTGCAGAGATTGAGCAGGTCTGCGAGAACACGGGTCCGCTGGGGGCCAGAACAGTTCTTGAAGTGCTGGCGAACCTTGGCAAGGAAGAAGTCCTCATCATCTGCAGCATCACTCCAGTCTGGTTGGAAATGCGATGGTCCTGGTGACGCAGCAGGTGTCGGAGGCGGTGGAGGAGAACCAGTGAGCTGCTGGTCAAAGTCGGCGGCAGGCGTGGACATGCTCGGAGTAGGAGGCCCGCGCAAGTGCCGTTGCTGCTGAGGCAGCTTCTCCAAGCGGTGGTTAATCATTGGATTAGTAGTTGTGTTGAGAGTCAGGTCGTCGCTGAGGGCGCTTCCTCGACGTTCGGAAAAACTCATGGGTCGCTGGTAACCGGCCATGGCCCGGCCCGTCGCCCTGGAGAGGGATCGCCTAGGATCGATGAATGAACACTAGGGAAGTAGAAGAGCCGAGTCGAGGAGCGCGATGCAGGCGGATGGGCGGAACTGGTACGGTCGATGTCGAGGATATGTCGAAGATGGAGAGGGAGTGGGGGGGCGGAGAGGAACAGAGACGAGCGCCTATGCCAACAGATCAAGGGAGGTGTCAGCACATGAAGAACGAAACTTGATAACTGCTCAAGGCGCCAGATAAGAGAGCGAAGAATGGCAAGGAGTCGACGGGGCCTAAAGGGCAAAGGCCGGGGATATCGAAGAGGGAACGGGAGCGGGAGCGGGATGGAGGAAGCAGAAACGAACGGTGAATGGCGAAGGTCACTGGAGATGGTGGAGAGACGGGCAGACGGTTACAGGGACGGGGACGGGAATGCCTGGGCTGTCTTCTGGGATCCCAATCTTGGCTTGCTCCTGGGCCTGGGACTGGCTGATGACCTGGGGCGTGGGTCGGACGAGGGTGAAGGCGATGGCGGCATCGAGGGGGCGCTAAACGGAATCCGTTACAGTTCAGGTCGTCTCCCAAGCTTTCCGTCCCGCCAGCGGCTCCCTTGCCTGTCTGCTTGTTCCGTTTATTTCCCAACAGGGTCATGCCGGCTGGGGCCGTGACCGGCGAGTGGCCAACTTGGCTGCCAGGGCTTGAGTTCGCGAGTAAATAGTGCCTTGTCTTACCAGTTGAGCAGTGGGCTTGTCTCGTCCGTCCGCCTTTGCCTTGACGGGGTGAACAAGGGCCTTTGTTGTTGTCAAGCGGCATTCAACGGATGCGGCGGCTAATGGGAGACGGAGAGTGGTGAGGTGGCCTATTGGAAGGACGAACAGTGATTCAGTGAATGAATGAAACGAATGGAAGACCGAACGCCGAAGAGACCAAAAAAAGAAGGCCAACAGCGACAGTTCCTTTCTCGTAGGAGCTGCCTCTGCTTTCAGGTGTCTGAATGAGTTAGGTTGTGAAGAATCCAAGTTGAATCATGAGAGGGGGGTTCAGAGGGAGGCATGTAATAGAAGTGAACCCAGGGGAGGGGAGGGGAGTTGGGAAGGACCGAGAGGGCGCCTACTCCTTCCCGCAACTTTCATGCCTTCCTCTTGCTTTACATTCCCGTGCATCAGATACTATCTTTATGCAATAAATGCAAAATAGAAATAGGTATGTATCTTAGCCGCCTGGTGTGCTGCAACTTTCTGCTACTACACATTACACACTACACAGTTTACACAGACTTTGCGCCGAGTACAAGACGGTGACGACTCGACATCTAAAACGGTGAAACGGAGCCCTCTAGCGGGCTTCCGCCAGCGGCTCCCTCCCTCGCCCTCACTCTCAGATCCGCATGAGGGTGCCCACAGCGCTCGGCCGCGTCCCCATGTTTCAATTGGCTCAGTCAAGGTTGGTTCCTGCGCGGCAGAGGCCGTGCGAACTCAGCCGTGGCTCCTGGCTTTGCAGCACCAGAACCGGGCACGCCGTTTCATCGCCTTCGAAAGCAAGCAGCATCTGACTCGGTGCGGTCCGGGCATCTACAATACAGTCAGTTGCTCATGACTCTGGAGGCATTTTTTCTTCATCAGCAGGTTCAACGTCTGATGTCGCTCTGTCCGAACATGCAGACGAGGGAGCTGGTGACTGACTAACGGCACCTAGGCAGTTGCGGGCCGGCTTGTACATGGATGTGATGCAAGTGGAATCCAATTCCGACAACGAGTTCCAGGTTTCATGGAAGTCAGATGCCAACTTCCAATGGTCCTTCTCCGCATCGCGAAAAATCCCTTTTCGAGTTTAGCCATGTGATGAGATGTGACGCCGTGGGTGGCTCATGACAAGACAAGATTGGATCCCACCCGCATGGATCAAACACCTCCTCGACTCACGATCTCGTCCAACGTTCCATGTCGGAATGTCTCGCGCTACTCATGGATTAGCAGCAGCAAGAACTATTACGGATACTACGTGGAGCTAGTTGGTTCACTCATGCCGAATGCAGGATACTGAATTGACCGTCATCTCCTATTCAAACACACAGGCCGAATGCCATCTCCCGTCAAACACCTAGCGCAAGCCACCACATCGCAAACTCGACTCCTCTGACGTCGTTCTGCCTTGAACCTGACCGAAACCTCGGCACATGAAGAGAGCGTGGGAATACGGATACTCTGATGGCGCCAACACCATGTTGCCCATGTGCTAGTCTGCTTCACGCAATGCCTTGGAAACCTACATCGTTTCCGTCTCACCCTTGCCTGAGCCCCTTGCAATTCTCACGATTGCTAGTGTCGAAACGGACCACGGGCTATGCCATGATAGTCGGAATTGGCCGAACGGTTGGCTTGGCTGGTGCTCACCCTGATTTATCTGACTTGACAGGTTAATCTCCTTGATTATCGACTCTTTCGCCCTTGAGGACAAGAACCAACTCTAGACCTCCGTCTAATTCCGCACACATCAGATATGGATCCTTGTTGGGTTCTTACATCAAGAACCATCTCCAATTTCGGCTATTAATTTCACTCTCCACGTTCCCTCTTCTCCAATCGAATGCCCAGACCATCCTCCTTCATCTATCATTTCCCGTCTCATGGACGCACTGTCAGAGGCGCCATCCAATGTTGCCACGCCATTCTGAAGCGCGTGCACTATACTTAGAACAAACCTCATACCTCCATGAGCCCTATCCTGGTCATTCCGGGGACGGATCCGACGTCAGGGGACGAGGTTCGCACTTGAAACACAGATTCCATGAACTAACAAGCAACACCCTGGCTCCACGAAATCCCTTCTTTTCAAATGATGTTCTACCAACTTTGACAAGAGCTCCCTAGAGTGGCAGGGCACATATCTGTGAGTGGAGCCTTGATGTTGACATAAAACTCGACGTTTTTATATTGAATCTCGAAGCTCTAGGTAGTCATACAGTCACCAATACCCAAGGTGTTCTACATGGCCCATGTCGTTCGTATACATCCTATCCGCAGCTCGACTTTTATCGCCTCGAGAATCGCTCATGAATCTATTCTGGCCCGTTTCCATATCATTTGAAAAGGGCTCGCCGGCCCAACTGAAAGAAGAGGAACAAGAAGAGTGCAAAAGAAAAGGCGCCATATATCCCACATCTCTGCTGCCGCGTCGTTTTAACCCACCCAGAAACACCGCAGCAGCGCAGGAAAGGGAAAAGGAAAGAGAAAGGATATCATTTCGTTCAGTGGTGGTGGCCGAACTGTGTTAGAAGCGGCACCAGCATTCCGCCGATGGTGGCCAAGGTATCGCGCATTTGCGGACCCTTGGGTTTCCGCTGGGCAGGGCCATTGCTGTCTGCGTAGCCGTTGAGGCCATGCTCATGGCCGTGGCCATGGCTGTGAACACTGTTGTCCTCTTGCATCGCATTCATAGCGACATATCTGGTCTTGGTTAGCTGCTTGCTCTCATGGTGGAAGTGGGAGTATCAACTTACAGGAACGTGCCTCCTGAAAAGAGGAGTAGCATGCCCGTCCACCAGTGGTCGCCCTCAACCTTGGAACCACCCAGCAAGGTGATGATGAGCCATGTAACTATCGCGCCGAAAGGAGCGGCCAGGCTAAAAACGATGAGGTGACCCCTCGCAGCACGCTTCGACAGACCCTGCTTCAGGAGAAGGGAGGTAAGACCAAAGGAGGCGGGAGCCTTGTGGATCATGATGGCGACAAAGATGATGAATCCGAGCTTCATGTCTGTAGTTGTCGATGAAGCACCCATGGCAATTCCGTCGGCTGCGGCGTGAATGACAAGTCCAGTGGTTGTGGCCAAGCTTCGTGCGCGTCGCGGAGTTGGTGTCAGCGACCCCAGGAAGCCATCCGCCTCCTCGTCGACCGAAGCAGAATCGCCGTTCAAGTTGTCGAGGCTAATGTGCCTCATCTGGGGCGCCGAGTGGAGGCTCTCGGTCGCATGTCGTGGTAGTCGGTCGATAAGGAACATGAGCAAGAAGCCCAAGATCAGGGAGAAGCCAATCTCGAAAGTCGGGATCGCATGCTGATGCTCCTGCTCGTGGTTGCGGTCGTGGTCCTCTTGAAGGTCCTCATCGTCGCTGTTGCCACTTTCATGTCCACTCCCGGCCTTGTCGTTGTTTCCCTTGTCGCTCGTGGTGTCGTCCTTGGTGGTGGTGGTGGTGTCGCCGGTCGTGGGCGCTTCAGGGGCTTCGACTGCGGCCTTGACATCGGACCGGGTCGATTGAGCTTTCTCGGACGCAGAGTCTACGAGACGGCGTACAATTGCATCGGGGTCGGCGCGATCACGGCTGGAAAGCGTGCTGACGGTGGGAATTGAGTCGGGGAGGCCACGTGTGAGGATGGCGTGGCTCCAGGGGGTTCGGCGCACCAAGCTTCGGACTCTGTGCATGTGCGAGGCCTCTGCTGGGGCGGCGGCGGCCTCAATTCCCTCTGGGATGATTACGATGAGTGATGTGCCGACCAAGATGCCTACGCCGACGCTCGAGAGTAGGCGGAGCTGGGACTGGGATAGTGACATGGACAGCGGCAGCGCTCCGGCGAGGAACGAGCTGTTGGATCAGTTAGCGCTGGATATGATGTCGAATTCGAGGATCACGATCGAACGTACGCCAATGCCATGATGACCTGTATAGATTTACAGTCAGTCTCTACGCTGTGGATTTGTCTGCGCATAGCAGAAAGAGAGAGCCAACTCACACATAGTCCCAGGAGCAACAGTATGCCTCCCATGATTGTTATCTGATGGAAGCCAAGCTTGAATCGAGGTTGCGCAGACGAAAACCAATGCTAGAAGAGAAGAGGTTCTGGGCGCTATCTGCGCATGATGCGTCGGCAAAGGGATCCCGTCTTGTAAGATGTGCCGCTGTGCGCCCGTCGAAAGAACAGGCAAAGACGCAAGGGCGAAGGCGAGGAGTGAGGGTATCCCGTCAAAAGATTGCGTTGGATGGATTGGATGGGATGGGATGGCTGAGAACTGAACTGGCAGACAAGAATGGGATGGATCATTCAAGCCCAGCCCTGCGAGCGATTTGGAGGCTGTCGATTGGTCGATGCGGGGCACTTGAGACCCTGAAGAGCTGGAGCGCCCCCTAGAGGCAATAAAACCTGCTGGAGTCAGGGGCATCTGCCTTCTGGGAGCCGCTAAAAGCGCAAGGGTGGACTGTAGGTTCCCAGCAATGGGTCCATGGATCTATTGGATCCATCCCATTCGTCTCTAATAGATTAGCTGCTGACGACGGTTGGATTGGAAACTTTGAAGCCTCGGAGACGTTATCACCGACTTGGATAGGAGATTTTTGGTCATCGGCGTGTGGCTAGGTAAATACACCATGGGTCAATGGCTGACACAATGTATAAAAGTGGCTGACCATTCAATTCCTTCTACCTTCCAGGGAGGCTGACATGCCCAAGTCGCCCAGCCATATGTTTTCTGTAGATGTGTAATTTATTTCCAACCATGTTGACATAAACAATACTCCAAGGGACGCTAGGTAGTTTAACTGTGTTTGGGTGCACCTGGACATCTCTCCACGGTTGAGTTATTCCCGGGCTGCCAACTCTATCTTCAAACTTTACGAGTTAATCTACCTGGGAAGAGGAATAGCCAGGGGAGTGGATATTTTGTTTGTCATGGAACTCAGACAATTGACATGCACTCTCACTAGGGCATTCTTGCCGAATTCTCATCAGTGCCCTTCTCTTGTATAACAGCAACCCGAGAGTGAGGAAAAGGTCTAGGGCAAAGAAGAGCTCTTGAGGCCTTTCTTTAACCTCCCACTCGGTCCTTTTATTAATATCCATATAATACATGTATGCTAATAGGAATTCTAGTATGTTAAGCATCCGTTCCTGTCTTCGATCTATTACAACAGTGCACTGATTAGATGGGATAGAGGGAATGGCAACTAACGCCTAAACCAAACTAAGTAGATACAATAAGCTCTCAACCATACAGTAGTATCATGACTATCCATTGCATGATTAAAACATACATCAATTCGTCATACAAAGACATAAACTTGAGCTCTTCTATGGTCGGCAACTAACCCTGGCTTCATCTACCCTACGTCTCTACCCAAAACTCGAGAACCAAGAGCATAAGTGCCGTGAAGCCTCTAGAATACTTATTTAATTAAAAACACTCCTTCATCCGCTCTCTCTAGGATCTCTCCATCCATGACCCCATCGCAATATGCTTCACCTACAAACGTGAACTCCTCACTACCTTCCAATGGCCGCAATACAAAAGAGATCCTCCCTCCCATAAAGATAACAACCTGATCCCCCTCAACTGCTTGACTTGGACACATGCCGACATATCCCTTCCGTGTCAAGTACGGCTTCTTCCCATCCATTGCGGCCATGTTGCCCCTGTACGAGCCAGATGGGAACCTCCGTGCCTCAAGCTCCGGGAAGCGGGCTGTTCGCTCTTCAATAGTCATGGTTGGCCATGATTCCAGTAGCTCAAGAATAAAAAGGCAGTCGAGATACTCGTCACTTGCCCGCGGACGGCTAGCCCGAGCGTTTTGCGTATCCTTGGTCCAGTACAAGTCTCCAACGGGCACTCGCCATACCGCCTCGGCCCGTCGTTCGTCATTGGCGTATATAGACTCATTCTTGACTGTCGATTTGGCGCAAAAGTCCACGATACGGGATAGATGGGTATGACACAGAGCGTGTGAGTTAGACGAATGCCATCTCTCGCCTACTTCCTCAATTGTATCAACCAGGTAACCCCTGATAGCCAAGAGATTGTGATCCTGAACCGGCTCAAGGCAAATCTTGGTATCCCCTGAAGCGGCTAGAAGATGGTCCTCACCACTCTCGTAAATGGTGTAGTAAGAGGCTTCGAGATTTGGCCTCAAGTCAGGCACCCAAGACGGGAGATGCTCCAGACCATGTTCCTTTGGAAACTGCGAGAACGACAAGAGCTCCAATCGGCCATTTTGAATCACCTTCCGAGCCACTTTGGTGAAAATGGGCGATGGGTCTTCAGAAGCGTAGTCTGGCCTGATGGCAAGCCTCTCTGCATCAACAGCCAGACCCAGCAACCCATAGATGCGGTCTCGGCTTCTGGTCGCCATGGTGTCGTTATTCACGAACATCTTTTGAAACAGATGAACGAGCTCATCCCCTTCCCCGAGACCCTTGCTGAAGTTTTGTCTGCGGTGTCGTATGCTGAGGAGAGATCTAGCACGTTGACTTAATGCCGTGTATGCGAGTTCCCGAAACTCGACGTCCGAATTTGGGCGACTTCGTATCAACTGACCCATAGCTGTTGACAAGATGGTGCAAGCCAGTCGAACGAGCTCTACCTGGACGACTTTGTAGCCGCAGACAAACACCGTGTCTTGGCAGAGGCAAAGCTCTTGAACCGTCCAGACTCGACGGAACCAGAACCTGTCGTTCCAGTCAACTGTTGCCTGTAATAGATCTTCGAATCGTGGCCGTGCCAAGTCGACAAGCTCGTGATAGCCTTTGGTGAGAGGATGGTCGAATTTGGGGTCCTTCATGATGTCTTGTAGCAAAGGCATTTGCTCCCTCGTAAAGTAGTCTTGGATCCCTAGGTCCAGTGCTCGTTGCCCAACCTTCTGCCATAGATCCATCAACTCATCAGATCTGTCCACCTCGGGCCCAAGCCAGACCAACACTTGCTCGGCTTTGGTGTAGACGTCGGACATGAGGAGAACCTGATCTGCCTTCTCAGCATGGTTGCTCTGATCAATACAGATCTGATCGACCCATAGAACTATAGGTTCCTCGGGTCTCCTGAGGTGTCGGAGAGCCGTGTCAAGAGCAGGGGTGATGGGCAAGTTGGTGCCCGAAATGTCGAGCGAGCATGTTCTCTCAGATGTGCCCCAAGTATATGAGACTGCTTTGTAGGCCTTTGGTTCGGATATTGGCGTGACTGTAAGATGGCACGAGAGATGACGGGAGAAGTCATGGTCGGCTGATCCGGATGTTGCGGCTGAGCTTGAAGGAAGGAGTTCAATCAGGCGGATGTGGGTTGCCGCTGAGGGTAAAGAATAGCTTCCATAGTCGAAAGCAATGGGATGTTGCTTCTCCATGACTACCTCAAGATAGCCCCAGCAGGTTGCTCGACTGCAGAGTGCAGGGTAAAGGAGTTGAAGAGAAGCAGTGATCCATCCAATCTCTGTGGCTGTGAGAGAAATACCCCGCGCTCAACTTATCTAATACCCTCTGAGTGTAGTCTTCCTTATCCCTGCTGAGTGTTGAATCTATACGTGAATCTTGGTCTCTACAGTCGACGAAACCAAGTATAGCCATTTAAACTTGGCTAGGTATGTGATAAATGTGTGGGTATATGATCAAGTTACATAAACACCCATGACGCATGCTCGGTGCATGGAGATAATCTACGAGTTTATACCGCCTCGAATGTTCAATACACTATTGTTTTGAAGTGTTCTAGCTAACTGAAAGGCAAACTGGTTTGGAGTCTGTGGTTCCGCATTCACTGGTTGTGAACTCTTCTACATCCTGCCTGCAGGCCTGTAACTAGTCATATTTCCACATGACTCCAATTTCTATGGGTCTGAGTATTGGCCCTCAATGGAGACTAGATGATGGAAACGGGCTTACCAGGTCTTGAGATCCAGATACATGGAACGACCTAGGTTAACATCCATCCTTTGCACTATATAGCTAACACCTCTTCCCTGGAGGCATCTGGATTGCGATATTAAGGTGTGTTTATTAATCGCACTGCCATTTACATGATAAAAAAAGAACGAAAAAAAAAGAAGAAAAAAAGAACGATATCTAGATTCTCTTATTTGAGGGTATTTCACTGTTTGGCCATGTCTAGCATCCATAGCGCCGATTTGCTTCCTCAACTGCTGCTTTTTGGCTTCTGCGATCCTTTATGAAAGGAATTGGAGCAGAAACATCACACATTTGCCTCAAATTGTTTTATTTTGTCGATTAGAAATGCTTGCGCTTTCACTGTAACCCTATAGATTCTCATTCCGGGCTTCTGGGAATGAAAACCAAAAACTGCCTACTCTTTCGTGCTAAGTGAATACGCCAGTTTTGAGCCCTTTCCTTAATAGATTAACTCGAAAAATAAGACACTCCTATGCGTGCAGCGACCTACCAACGCATGGTTCCTGAACCACCTAACTACATGGCCTCTTGGGTTGGGTTAAATTTGCAGTGCAATTACAGCCAATCTCTGACACATTGCTAGGTTGGTTCGATCGAACTGCGCTGCCAGATGCTGATTGGTGAACACTATCGTGGCGTATAGGTACCGATCTAGCACCTTAGGCAGGCAGGCACATGCTATGGGTGGCACGCCCCACCAAATTCAACATCCATCCATCACATCAACCTCAATTTTGGAACAAACGCCTCGGACTCGATGTCGCCAACTTGATGGCCGCCAAACAATGGGCGAAGAAGCTCCTCAGTCCCCTCGACGACGCCACATCCTCTCCTCCATCAACCCCGACAAGCCTCGACCCAGAAGGAGAAGCGCATCACCGGACCGCGACGTCAAGAGGGAGCCATCGCCGAGTCCGACGTCACAGCGCCCCGACGATGAGCGCGATAAGGATGCCGACAGCACGAGGCCTAGGCGCTCGCGTCTCCGGCTGAAGAAGGATCACCATAGATCCCGTCGCACGTCTCGAGACCGCGACCATGACCATGACGACTCTCACCGGCGTTCGCATCGTCGACACCACCATCGACATCGTCGACGGCATCGCTCTCCCACCCCGCCCAACCCCCACGAGCCGGAACCTCTCGACCCCGAGGTCGCTTTCCGCGAGTCCCTCTTTGACGCCATGGCCGATGACGAGGGCGCCGCGTACTGGGAGGGCGTCTACGGACAACCCATCCATGTCTACTCCAACGAGCGCGTGGGTCCTACGGGGTATCTAGAGCAGATGACGGAGGAAGAGTACGCCGCCCACGTGCGCCAGAAAATGTGGGAAAAGACGCACGCTGGTCTACTGGAGGAGCGTGCCCGTCGGGAAGAAGCAAGGAAGCGCAAGGCGGAGGAAGATCGCCTCGCGCAGAAACTACAAGAGGACATGGAGAGCAGTCTACGTCGCGGCGAGGAACGCAGGCAGCGCCGACGCTGGGTGACGCTGTGGGAGGATTACATCTCCGCCTGGACAGCCTGGGACGGCACACGGGCGACGCTCGCGTGGCCCGTGGAGAGCGGTCGCCGCGAGGACGTGGACGAAGCTGCGGTGCGCAAGTTCCTGGTCAACGGGCTGAACCCGCAGGAGATTGGGGAAAAGGCGTTTGTGGCGCAGCTCAAGGACGAGCGTGTGCGATGGCATCCGGACAAGATACAGCAGAAGCTGGGGGGTCAGGTGGACGAGGATACCATGAAGGGGGTGACGGCCGTCTTTCAGATCATTGATAGACTCTGGACAGACAGCCGGCCCAAGGCTTGAGGATGGAGCTGTGATACCCTTTTACGAACAAGTTTGAACAAGTTTTGAAGAGAATGGATGTAATAGCATCGAGTGAATGCTGTCTACATGCTGCAGGGTCTTCTATTAGGTGTTCATCGTCTTGGGACTGTGGCACATGGAAAGCTTAGATGGGGATACAAGGCGATGCCAAGGAAGCCGTTGCTGCTGGCAGCATACTCCATGCATGCAGACAGACAGACATCCGAGGTAAATGAACACAAGCTGACCCAAGGGTCCTGTTTCAGAATGACCAACGCATGGAATCCGGATCGTATTTCGCTCGGTCAAGGAATGTTCTGGTCCCCCCTTCGTACTCGGTAATGAATGATATCGAGGCTAAGCAACAAAAAAGAGGATCAAGCAAGGCCCGAGAACATTCCTACACGCCCCCCTTTAAACGAGAGGCAATTCATCAAAAACCTCGTGAAAGGAGGAGGCAGCATCGCCACTCATGAGGAATGGGAGTCGTTGGTTGATGCCAGTGTTTCACCAGATGGCGAAATAGGTGAAACGAGATCCCATTACGAATGTCAGCTACGGTATAGCCAATCAAGAGCGGAGAGGAATTGTGCATGCGACGATGCACTAACTATGGAAACTTCCAAGGGTTAGAGGCTTACGTTGACTCTCGTATTCTATGCTTCTGGGACGTCATGGGCGATGCGGTGCAATGCTATGCGGTGCTAGCTATTATTGTATGCACGTCCCGTGTCAGCGGCCAAGTGGATGGTGCTGGCCAGGCTAGGGGCAGTGAAACAACACCAAAGGTCGGTAAGCAGGACCAACATCCATGCCATGCACAAGTCTGGGGGATCGTCATTGGTACATGGCTGGCAAGGATTATGGACATAGCCTTGTGTACCTCGTGATGCATTAAAATCGAGTTCTCACATCTTCAATCCGTGGTCATGAATGTGAATAGAGAACAAACCCTTCTCTTGTTAATGATATAAAACGTTGCAACTTGTCCACCACCCCCGTGCTTCCAATCTCATCTCAGTCCACCTCTAGAGTAATGTAAATAAACCAATTCCATCCATCCCTTCTAGCGGCAGTTGCTCCCGCGCTAGATGATTAAATCCCGAGTTCCCGCCACACCCCCTTGCATCCGTCGGATTGGCTGGGGTTTGGACAGGCGAAGAAAACTCCCTTTTCATGTGTTGTTTTGTATGGCGTGTACAAAGAGAAATACAGTGACCGTTCGTTGTTTTCGTTCCCGCTTTGCTTTGCATTTGAAGACTGAAATTCAAAGTGGTTCGGATCAACTCTTTACAGGTTGACAAGGACGGCAGCACCACCCATGAGAGCACCCATGGCGATGGCGGCAGTGTGCATGGCACCCGAGTTGCCCTCGGTGGCACTGCTGGCGAGAGCACCGAGCTCAGAGGTGGCAGCGGCAATCTCGGAGCTGATCGACTCGGCAGCGCTGCCAGTAGCATCGGCCACCTTTGAGCTCAGGCTGGCGATGCGGTCACCGATCTCGCTGGTCTTGCTGGCAATGGCAGCCGTGTCGACCGAAGCCCCGGTCTCAGTGCCGGTCTCAGTACCAGTCTCGGTACCAGTCTCGGTCTCATCGGTGGCGGTGCCAGTCTCGGTCTCATCAGTAGCGGTGCCAGTCTCGGTCTCATCAGTAGCGGTGCCGGTCGCGGTCACGGTCGCGGTACCGGTCTCGGTGACAGTCTCGGAGGCACCGCTGGCACCGCTCTCGGTGAGGGAGGCGACACGGGACGAGATCTCCTCGGCGATGGAGGAGGCAGCATCGGAAGCATCAGCAGCTCGGCTCGAGACCTCCGAGGCAATGCTCTCAACACGGCTGCTGACATCGCCGATGATGGAAGAAACCTCATCCTCACCAGGGACGGAGACGGACTGGGCCTGTGTATCATGTCAACAGCCGTATCTTGAACAGCTCATGTGTAATGCCTACCTTGGCAAGGGCGGCCATGACGGCGAGGACGGTAGCAGCAGAGTACTTCATTGTGACGGTGTTGTGTAAGTAGTGAGAGTGTTGGAAGGGTTTGAGTTTCTGAGTGAGTGATATCGACAACAAGAGTACTAATCTGAGCTGGGATTGGACAACGGTGGATAGAGAGGAAGACAGGAACAAGAAGACAGAAACGACCGGAGGACAGGACGTTTTATGGACGGCCAAGCAGGCCATGGCATCTTGCATGGACGCTCGTCGACACTCTACGGCCACGCCCCCTTCAGCCCCGGAGTCTCCGCTCTTCCTCTGGGGGGCTCGGAGCCTGGTTACAGAGGCCTGTCGGGACCATCGATCGGTGCATGGGTGTCTGACACTTGACTGATGTCAGTCTAGACGACGGAACAGTACCGGTACTCTCCCACTCCCCCCCTTCGGGGCCTAGACACATGGCCGAGTTGTCTCGAGGAACAGCCTGTGGCTTCAGCTGAGAGTCACCGACTCAGCCTCCAAGGGAGACGAGGGAGGCCATGCCGGTCCGTCTCACATTTTGGGTTGAGTTCGGTTCTCCCTTGACGATGTGTTGCCGGAAATAACCACGAGCTAGTCGATCTGAGGAGCACTTGGCCATCCATTTCAGGCAGCCTCATACGAGCAAAACTTCGAAGGCTTCGGTGCAGAGCGCAAAAGTCAATCCATCCTGGCTGCGTTCACCGTACCAAGAAGCCAAGGAAACGGCTGATTCGTTAGTACCTTGCTTTGGCTCGCTTTGGTTTGTCTCGTCGCCATGCCGTTTTCCGAAGTTGGAAAACCTGGAAATGGTGAAGCAGCGGCTTTCAGATATGAATCTGCAAAGATCCTTCTCTTGCCCAAAACAGGAATTGCTCACCGGGATGTTTCCCGTTCAAGTTTGGACAGTAGCGGTAACATCATCATTCATCATGCTTTGGCCCATTGCAACAGGGGTGATTGTATCCTCTTCTCCCCCGTCGGAAGTCGCCATTAGCCAGCCATGAGGCTCTGATTGGGAGGGGGGGAAAAGAAAGTCAGTTGGCGAGGCCGAGCCCGAAATGCTTGCTCGAAAGGGGATAAGGGCATCAGCTAGTGACCAGCTGCTGCAGAGAGAGCCCTGGCGTTTGAGAATGCCTTGCTTGCCTTGCTTGGGAGCTCAAGCTGACAGCATGAATTGAATAGTGCAAGCAAATGTTGGATGGAGGTGGAGAAAAGGCCATCGCGTAATGGGAGCCGGGTCTTTGCGTCACAGTGGAGAGGCCAACAGCCAACCCCACACTTTCAGTGGATGTCGAGTGCTCCCGGAGGTAGGTACCTTTCATCCTTCACAGCTACCCACTTCGTAGCAGGTACCTCCTAGCTTCCTTCTCAATGCTGCTGCTGCTGTTGCTGCACCGTTATGATCTAGGTATCGCTGCAAGCCTTTGGACAGACAATCAGTCGACAACGAATGAATCAAGCGGAGCTTCATCCTCGGTCTGGATCCCTATCAAAGACATTGCAATCTTGTTCGTTCCATTACAATCAAGTGACAAGGTATCGCATTTGCATGAAAGATCCAGCTCCTCCCTTCACCCACAGCCGACAGCTGTTGGATGCCAACTCACATACAGTCAGCAGCTCTCACACCCGAAACAAGCCTCGTTCGAAGCCCTGTTGGGACGGCCACCCAATCACACGCCGTCCGACAAGAGACACTCAACTTGCCATCCACCCCATCCTGGCCGTTCCCGTCCTGTCGTGTCCCCCCCAAGGAGCTTGCTGTTCGAGAAGCGCCAGTTGCCGCTAGCGTTCTGGGGATCGACCGATGCTCTGGGGCAGGGCAGCACTACTGTAGGCCGTGGAAACTCCCGGACTTTGTCAGGGATAAGGAGGTATGGAGGCAAGGTCCATCATCTCTTCAAGGGAAAATAGCACGCCGGGATTGTCGGCGGTATGCGACGTGATTTACAACACAACACAGACCCTGACAGCAATGCCTTTCGTTCCAGGTAAGACCACGCTGCCATTCGGAGAGACCAACGGCCAGGCCCTATACGAGATGTGCCTCTCTGACTGATGGATCGATCTCCAGGGCCATCCCATCCGCCTGCAGTACCTGTACCTGAACGCGCGGCACGCGACATGCAACCCAGACGAGCAGACCCGAGTTCCAATGGATGCTTAGTAACTCCATGCCTGTCTCTTGTTGTCTCGAGGGATGCTCACTGCCAGTCTCGGGGATCATCTCACATCCTTCAATCCCACCCATCATGCAATGCAATTGCCATCACTCGAGATCGTCCCGCACGGCTCATTAGACATTCATTCACCGGCTCTCTGCAGTGTCTCCCTTGCCCATCTCTCCACAGTCTGCCTGCTTTTGCTTGCTTCTTCCCCCCTGTCTTGCTTGGCTGACGCCACGAACAAAGCTGTTGCCACACTCCTCGGGTTTGTACATCAAATTGCGTCCCGGAAGTGAATGATCAACAATAGAGAAAGTGAAATGATTAATCAAAAAGATAGGCTGTAGTTTTTTTTTTTCATTCTCTCTCTTTCCAGTTTTTTTCTTAGTTGTGGTTTTGTAGTGGTTGTTTTTTTGGTATGTCGCCCAGTCAGTGATCAAGATTGTAGGTGGTTTGTAGGTTTGTGGAGAAAGAGAGAGAGGAGAGTTTGATTTTAGGTGTGGAATGTAGACTTGACCACTTGACCAGGCGCCGAGCACTTGTGTGTGCTTTTTTTTTTTTTTTTTTTTTTGGGTTGGGAGAGAAAGAGTTAAACTTGGTTATAAAACTACCTCGTAGGCCTGATATCGACAGCGAGGGCTTCTCTGACTGCCCATGGTTGAACAGAGTCGTCCACCGCTTTCTCTCTTCTGATGCCCCATGGCAAATCCGTTGCCATGTCCCCGGCTTGGCACTACCGATCGCCAATGTCGTTATTCCGCTGCCTTGGTCTGTTGCTTGGCCAATGCGAGCCAAGCCTGCACCAGGCCTGCTCTCTGTAGCCACGGATGGAGCCTAGGTTCTCAGCCTTGACCCTCTTCTGCGTGAAATGGCCCCTGATCGAGATGCACGGGGGCCGCGCCTTAATGAGACATTGAATGCCCGCCCGCTTCAACGTTCGTTCCAAACAGGAATCGCCTCTCCGCCACGCGCGCTCCTCTCAACAGAGTGGTTCCCTCGCCTGGCTGGGGGCTGGCTGGCTGGGCCAAGCACCGGGCTCGTTCGAGGCAGGTCGGTTCGAGTTCACCAGCCACCGAGACCATGGATGAATGGTGTGCGAGATTTCCAACAAAAGGTCCTGATTACCTGCGTCATC
This sequence comes from Fusarium protoensiforme, assembly GCA_011320165.1. Classification (NCBI taxonomy): domain Eukaryota; kingdom Fungi; phylum Ascomycota; class Sordariomycetes; order Hypocreales; family Nectriaceae; genus Fusarium; species Fusarium protoensiforme. Next base: position 6,596 of record JAANQP010000454.1, on the reverse strand, counting down.
AAGGCTCTCCGGCTTGGCTTGCCTACAATGTCAAGTCAAATCCAACCAACGCCGTTTGGAGTACGGATAGCCGCAATCACTGCCACAGCCCGTCCCGCCTGTCAGCCCCCAAACGCCGATCTCCAGGGTCGTCGTCGTCGTGAGACACCACGTACTCAACACACCCGCGCATCCATTTGCAATCCTTCTTAGACATCTCGGTATGGAGAGATACCCTTCTTGAGCTCTTCCACAATCTCGGCCGCCTCTAGCGTGCTCCGCGCCTCAAAATCGTACCGTTTGCTCTCCGTCGCCTTGTACACCACCAGCTATTTTTGGTACGTCAGAATCATACATGACCTCGACATCAGATAGACAGGGCCCAGCATGAACTTACCTTGACATTTGTGGGGTGTTTCCGAGGCACTTTGCATCCAACCACATTGCTGAAGTGCACCGTCGTTGTTTTGCCTCCGCCGTCGTGTAACGCCTTGCCGCCCGAGGCTGGCATGATGTGGATGTACTCGCCGTCGATCACCAAGATGCGTTCGCTCATTCCTACAATGCGCATCGGCTGCTTTCGCCAGACCGTGTACTTCTTGTAGCTGGCGTTGCTGAGCTCGTCCTGCTTCAGAGACTCTCGCGCCAGCGGGTGGCTTCCCACCATCTGGACCTGACCCTTCTTGCTCCGTTTTTGCGTCGAAGAATCTGTAAGCGGTAGCATCTTTGGCGATGAACTACCTGGTGACCCAGTGATGGTCAACGGCCCGTCCGTCGCGAACCGTCGCCTGTACAGCTCCAGATCGGAGACATTGCCGATCGACGACACTGGCCGGTCAATCATGACTACAGCTCCCGACCCGGGTAGCTTGAGTACATGGTTGGCCTTGTCTAGTTGTCTCTTTCGACATACCATGTCCAGCACTTCGGCTAGGTAGGTATCCGTCGTCACATCGAGCGTAACCATCTGGCCTGGTGCAATGTCTGAAGACATGATGTGGATTCGGAGCAGCTTCTGTTGTCCCCGTGATGTGTTTGGAGCCGCGATGGGCGCCTGTGGCATATCTGCTGCAGGCGCATTTGACCGGTACGTCGTCGTGACGATGGGATTCTGTCGTGGACGGGCGGCCAGGAAAGAGTTGACTTGAGGGCCTGGTGTGCCTCTGGGTGTGGCATCCTCATCTCCCCGACTAGGTTCTGCTGAGTCGAGGGTCACTCCGCCGCTCTCCTGTGATGTTACGGGCTCCTCTTCCTCCTCTTGGGGTGTGAGTTCCTTGTTCTCGAGATACTCTTCCTCCGAGGCTGCTGTCAGGGCAAACTCATCATAAGCTGTAGAATTCGACCGCATACGACCTCCACCTCGCATGGCAGCATTGTTCACCGTGGTAAACGAGGTCAATGGTTCCCTTCTCGGAACGGGAGGGAAATCATCATCCACCTCACCACCCTCTTCAACCATTCGAAGGGTCCACCAGTTGCTGTTGAGCTTGTCCGAGGGGATAGGCGGATCCATCTTCTCTTCATTGTAGCGATACAAGCTCAGGCCAATGAGGTCCGCCACAGTCACCACCCTCTCGGCGCCCTGCCCGTCCTGAACACGTGGGCGGATGAGTACTTGGAACGGCTTGCTTGGCGTCTTGGAGAAGGCGGCATAGATGCGCACGCGAATGGGGCCCTGGGTCCCCTGCCCGCCGAAATGGGCAAATCTGTGAAAGGGGATAGTGGGTTTCTTGTCCTTGGCCTTGAGCGCGGCTGACAACAAACTCTTGGGCTGGGCGATGCTGAGGGGCCTGATCATACTCATGGGCCTCGGGGGTGGCAAAGCCCCAAGAACGATGGGATTTGTCGGTGGCCGAGACTTGCGAATCGTCGATTGTCGCACAAAGTTCTTGGGCGGTGTTCCAACAACTTGGCGAGTAGGTGATCCAGTAATGGCTGGGTTTTCGACACCATCGAGGATAGATGCCGAGTCTATGCTCTCCACATAGTCATCGGACATATCTGAAGCTTCATCGGAATCTTCTTCCTCTTCTGGCAAGAGGGAAGTGCCTACCCGATTGATGCCAGGCGTGGGCTCCTCGAGGATCCTCGCCTGAAGCTTCGCTGCTCTAGCTGCAGCCCTGGCCGCCTCTCGGTGTCTCTGGACAGTGGGAATGTCGATCTCGTTCTCAGAAGATATCTCGCTGCTGGTGACTGTGTCTCTTCGTGGCCTCTCCCTTACTGTCTCCAATGCCGACTGCGAACCTCGTCGGGGCGCTCTTGGTGATACTGCCCCTACCTGTCGTAGGTTGGTGTTTTGAAGTGGCGATGAACCTGCTCTATGCCTCACGGGCATCTTTGCGAACTTAATCTGCTGCGCGGCTCTTTGATCCGTGTCATCATCGCTGTCGTCGCTCAAGTCGCTGCTGTCCTCCTCTTCCATCTGCTCACGGCGCCTGCGCCGCTTGATGGCCATGCCGGGCCCCATGGTATCGGATCCGCCTGCGGTGAGCATGCCGCCATCTTCATCCCCATCCTCGAGGGTGAGGCCTGCCTGTCGAGGTGCTTGAAAGTATTCGGAAGCGATAGCGGTGGGTATCGGGGGTGAGTGTGTCCGCTTAATGTGGGAGGAATTGGGTCGCCAGCCGGCGGCCTTGAAGGGAGCTGAGTTTAGAAAGCCATCGTTGACGGTGAGGAGACGCTCGCCCACACCGTCGGCGATCTCGTTGAGGTAGCTTGTGCGGAGTTGATAGGACACGAGTCTAGGGGGAATGCCATGTCAGTGGATGTTGGCTGTCGGGGTCCGATAGTAGCGTACTCTTCCAACTGAATGATAGACATGACGGCGACTGTTTGGACAGGTATATATCACGCCAGTATCACGTCGATAGCTTGGAATTCGTCATTCTAAGAAGCCCGGGGTTGAAGGTTTGAGGGGGGGAGCATTGGTAGGGAGCGTTGCGATAAGATACCTATTCGTGGGGTTCAGGCGCAGCGCAGCCTCGTTCGCGTCTTGGATGCGCAAGGACCCATGTGGCTTGCGTCTGAGCTGAGCACGGACCACTAGCGAGGCGAGGCAACAATGGGGCGTATTTCGACCTCAGGTCGCGAGGCTCAGGAAAGCAAGCAACTTTGCGATTCCATCCTCAACTTTTGCAGTTGACTTGTCTAATACTCATATTCATCATGGGCCTGGTTGATTATTCAGACTCTGAGGGCTCAGGCTCCGAAGCCGAGGCCCCCGTCAAGACCGCCCCTAAGACTACGTCCTCCTCCAAGAAGCCCTTTCAGAAAGTAGTTGATCGATCCAACCCTGGCAAAATCGTCGTCAACCTCCCCCAGCTGTCCAACGATGTACCCCAGCGAAACGACGAGCCTCCCGCGAAGCGCGCGAAAACAACTGGATCGGGTCTCTTTTCCGGATTCAACTCATTTCTGCCGGCCCCGAAGAATGCGAACAAGCCAAAGCCGACACCCTCTACAGCATCAAGCAGTACCATATCGAGACCAGGCGTCAATCTCAAGACGAGCGCTGCACCGGGTTTCAGTCGAGGGACAGAAGATGATGGCGAGGGTATGGGTGATGGCATCACATCAGGAGGGTTGAGTCTGCCGCCACCCAAGGCTGCTCAACCATCCATCCCAGAAGGACAGAAACCTGCCGACGAGGTCAAGCTTGTGGGCAAGCCGTTGATGTTCAAGCCCCTCTCAGTTGCAAGGAACCCACAGAAGAAGAAAAAGTTGAATTCAGGAGCGGCTAAACCAGTGGCTGCACCCTCTCAACCAAACTCGGCAGTATCCAACGAGACAAAATCCGGACCAGAGCCTGCTCCGGCGCCCCCCAAGGTCTCACTGTTTTCGATGCATACGGAAGAACCTTCGGAGCCTGCAGATGTTACGACACGAAGCGCTGTCTATGAGCCCATGTTTGCAACCCAGGAAAGCTCATTGGCTCACGACGAGGGCGCATACGCCGACTACGCGCAGTATGCAAGCCATTCACAAACAGGTCCATCTGCCACCACCTTGCCAGGCTCTGAGTCGCTGGACACGGTGGCAGACGACCTCAACCTTTCAGCTGCCCAACGGCGAGAGCTCTTTGGTCGTGGAGGCCTGGGCAAGCAAGCGGCCAAGAAGGTTATCAACTTCAATATGGACAAGGAATACCAGCACAACGAGGAGATCCGAGCGGCAGGAGAACAGCAGATACACAACCCCGTGCGTGCTCTCCAGGGCGGCAAGCACAGCCTTCGCCAGCTGGTGCAGAATGTGCAGAACCAGCGCGAGGCCCTCGAGGACAGCTTCGCCAAGGGGAGAAGCAACCGCAAGGAGGCGTCGAGCAAGTACGGATGGTGATGACAATGATACCCAAGTTTTGCACAGAATATCCAAATATGAAGAGTCATTTCTATTTACATCTAAACCTGAAAAGGGGCTTCCTACAGATACATCCACGCCGCGCTCTAATCCCAAACCCAGGTATGCGCAACGAGGAGCGATACCAACAAACAAAAGGGGGTGTCTTGAAAAACAAATCGTTCGCCATGCCGTTTCACAAATCAAACCCGAGAAAATCCATTTTCAGAATGTTTCCACGCCACCCTTTCGGCCGGACTGGAAGGCATTATCTGCCATCATGAATCCCCATTCTCCTCGTGTTATGGGCGATATATCGTCATATCCGTTGGGCGTCATGGGCCCCATCTTGGCCGACGCCGGGCTCATGAGTATCGGAGTCGGTGTGAGAGGACTGAAGGCGCTCTTATTTACAGGAGCTGCGCTCAGAACCTGGTCGATGGTTGAGCCGTCCCACGGCTGCATCGAGAAGTAGAGCCTGTCAGTCGGTCGTGCCGTACGGTCTTCATCCTCCTCTTCCCCTTCGACCTTGACGATGGGGACTTCTGGCTTCTTGGCTTCAAAGTTGGTCAGCAGTTTCAGCTGGGGTTTTGGTGAAGGAGTTTTCTCCTTGGTGATGGCAAGTCCAATCATGTCTTCCTCGATCTCGGAATCGCTGTCACTCTCTTCGAAATCGCTGATCGGCTTGATCGCCGGCTCGGCAAAAGCTGGCAAGCCATCGATGCCCCCGAGTTGCTCTGGTCCGCCGTACGCACGCCGATACATGCGGTCCAAGTCGACAAGGGCAGAGTTTGACACGCTTAGCCAGTCATATGATCGGAGGATGGCAGTTTTGGAGACCTTTGACCCGGTGGCTAGGATTGTGCGGCGGAGTTCGTCAACGGCGTCCTCGAGGCGTAGGTGGGACTTCGTCTTGGAGTAGCTGGATAGTGCGCTCTTGAGGCTGAATAGCCAATCGAGCGAGAGTAGGGTCAGGCCTTCGGAAGAGAAGAGGACCTCGTTCTGGATGATGGAGCTATGGATGAGTTGGTTGGTGAGTCCGCAGGAGGAGGGCCTGACTGCAGGTGAAAGCCACTCGGAACTATGGAGTGTTAGCAAGATATCCGACATGTTTGACATGATACACGCAAACCCACCCAACACGGAACTTTTTCTCCGTCTTTTCCAGTGTCTGGTTGAGGATCTTCTCGGACCGAGGATGGAGTTCATTCGTATGGATGAGACGCATGCCAAAACCTGACGACGACATGATGGAGCTCATGGTGTCCGTGGTAGTCGACGAGGCGGTACCGGGCGTCATGGGAGGAGGCGATAGGGGCATGGTGGGCGAGAGAGGCCATCTGAACCGCGGGTTCGGCGTATCCGGCGGAGGAGCATGGCCAGGCGAAGATATTCCACTTCGCGGCGAGTCCATCGACCGCGCCGGCGTCGGTCCATTATATGAACCGGCCAGCACCAACGACTTGAGCTTCGACAGGGGCCCATTTCCAAAGTTGAAGCGGAAGCTGGGAGACAGCGGCGTCGGGGTCGTCGGGGTGATGAGGCCCCTCGGCGGCACCACGCACGGGAGCTGGTAGTCTCGGCGGGCCACGACGAGGGTGATGTGCTGAGACTTGCGAGCCAGTCGGGCGGATGCGTGCTCGAGGGCCGGTGCGAGATGAGGCGGGAGGTGGTGAGCGTCCAAGATGGAGGTGCCAGCCTCCAGAGGCGAAGAGATTCTCTCTTTGAGCGACATTTTTTCTTCTTCTGTCTTGTTGGGGGGGTTGTTATTGTCAAGCCTTGAGAGGCAAACGACTCGATGATTCAAGGAGGGACAGCCACAAAACGGCCAAAGTAAGAGGGTAAAGGAGTGCAAAAGAATCAGCAAATCAACAACATCCAGGCCGCACAGCAGCTCTGTATTCCTTCAGCCTTGTCGTCGTGCGTCGTGCGTCAACGAACAAGACAAGACAAAACAAAACAAACCCGTTGTCTTCGTCGCCGTCGTTATCCTATGGAACAAGGCAGGAAGCAGGAGGGACATGCAGGACGGAGGAGTTATAAAAACCCGCATGCAAAACAAGTTTCGTTCCTGTTTCTCTCTCTTCATACCCCGGCGCACTTGTTTATGTTTCAAAACTCTCCTGCGTCTGGCCAGTCAGCCACCGGCTTTTTCGTCTCGCCTGAGGGTGGCCTCCTACTCCGTGACCCCCCCTCGCCGGAGCTGACCCTAGCGGAGAAAAGGTCACTCTACGTAGTATAGTGTCAGAGTGGTAGATGAAACGTCAGGGAGGGGAGGGGGG
>JAANQP010000453.1:0-39341 GCA_011320165.1 Fusarium protoensiforme | reverse complement strand
GATAGCTTATAAAGCTAGTTCTCAGCGTAAATACTATTTACTGCTCGTGAAAAGCGTGATAGAACTAATTAGAAAGAATGCTACGGTATTAATGGGGGTTATTGGCGACAGTATCCCTGCACGGTGGGGCTGAAGGACGCTTTGGTCTTAGCGGGCGATGGTATCCTTGTCGTTTCATTGACCAATCTCATTGACGCTTTGCGGCGACACCACCCTGGTTCATATCGTCCTTTTTTGACCACCCGTCTGCTGCCTCGCCTGCCAATCTACGATGGTTGTCCTTCAGACGGATTGTGTTCTTTGTTATAGCNNAACCGCGTACGACAGATAGTCCTTCAGACAGATTGTACGGCGTCGATATTGCTGATCACTGGGATGTAGGATTTGAATGTTTTCGGGATCGTGGCACATTCTTAGGACAGTTCATCCTTGCTGATATCCTGACCTGGCGGGGTCTAGATCGCCCAATTGACATATTTCATATTTGCAGTGTCTCAAGTTGCAGCCAAGCTCGCTCTTTTGGCCACCCCCGGCTCCATTGTGGTGGGGAATATGATCGGAAACACCAGTGCGAGCGAAATCAAGAATGCAATAGCACCGAATGGGGTTTGGCGACACAATGGAACCAGCTTTGAAAATCTGTGGGCAGAGGTTGGCCAGAAGACAAACACTCGATGGAGTACGCAGACCTGGGCAGAAACCTTTCCCGAGATGGGCTGGGCGGCTGAAGACGCCGCTTAGATGGAACCAGGAGTCAATGTGCTCGAGTTCTATATAAAGAGACTTTCTTGAACGGGGTTCTATGCCAGTAGTGGGCAGCCTTGCTTGTTGTAGGATAGGAAGCATATGACTGATTAAGCTCGAGTTCTAATAAGCCTTATACCTCTTTTTTTCAAGTCCCCAAAGCAAAATATTCAGGCTGTTATAAAATCATATCGCAATCATTCCGCAACAGCCCAAGTCCATTTCGGACTAACGATGTCTCGAATCTCAGCGCGAACACCCTCTTTCCACCCCGTCATTATGAATGTGTCACCAACACCATCTGCCAAGAAACACCCGTATGATAACAACACAAGAGCTGCAGGTTCATAGGCTTCAAGTAGTCTGATGAAATCCTTACTGACCAGGCATGCCCATTGCAGCGACGCTCTGTGTGCTGGCCACCACTCTGATGTCTGTGCTTTTCTCACCAGCCATTTCATCAGATCTAGGGCGTCCTGGCAGATTTGTCTGACGACTTGGTCCTCTTCTTGGTCCAGAAATGTCAAAGAGTCGAGTACATCCAGGAGTGGATCGAGAGGCCCATGTTCAGGAGGTTCAGCCTCCGTGACGTAGAGTATTCGCTCATGTCTCTCTGGTCGTATAACGCCAAAAGCATCTGCAATAGCTCTCACACCCCTCGTGAGCCTACAGGTAACGAGTAGGTCGTTTAGCATGGACGGAGGATCATGCTCACCCCGTACAAGCTCTTTGAGGGAGCCTTCAGCATAAGAGCTAATCATCGTGAGAACTGAGGTAAGATGACACAAAGCGCCGTTCTCGCGGTTCGCTTTTGCCACTGCATCCCTCATCATCCCCACAGCATTTTGAGAATACTTGAATCCTAGGGAAGCGTAGATGTCTCGACGCCGGCGATGTGCTGGCACATCTATTTGCGACCGATGTGCTGTATGCGCTTGTTCGAACGAGGATATAGCTAGCGCCAGATTCAAAATGACTGGATGGTCGAAAGCGAGGTGTGTCACTTCATATTGCCAAAGATCTTCCGACCCTCGTTGGTGAGCAACCGCCTTGAAGGCAAATTTGTGCCAATGGTCCAGCAGCTCCCTTTCTTGTGCGGTCAAGCCATCTGCAGGCAATGGAGCGATTCGCTGGAGATGTGTGACGAGCACAACCTGTGCCGAAGTCGTGTCGCGCGGTGACTGCGCCCGGCTTCGAGGTGATCTTCCTTGAGCTTTGAGGCTGCATATTGAGCTACGTCGAACACAAGCCGTGCATGGAACCTCTTCGTCACACTATCGTGGATGTAAGCGCTCATTCACTTCGCTTGGTTTGGTCTGCAAGTTGTTACTTTTACTTTTCTGGCTTTGCACTGCGAACAGCCAGTCCGCGTCTTTTTATAAGTCATGTTGAGGGATGTAGAACGAAATTGACAATTCAATGCTACCCCGATCGCCAGCGGATTGATGATAATAAGACCTACGGTTCACAACACCGCGCGCCATTGTGGGCCTTCATCACGCCATTCCTTAGAACGCATCTTCCACTAACCCCGTCTCAGCAACATACGTCGCCCAGTGTACAAGCATTTCCTCCAGGATCTCAGGACGCTTCTTGGCCAGATCATGTTGCTCAGCCGGATCTTCCTCTACATTGAACAGCTCCCAACCATCTCCACCCTGCTTTGCTAGAAACACTGCTTTCCAGTTTCCTCTACGGATGGCACGATTGCCGAACAATTCCCAACCGTGGATGTGATTCGTATTTCCGTGGACGGTAGGGTGTTCCGTGGGGGACGAGAGATGGTTCACCCAGGACTTTCCTCGAGGGACAACGACTTCTCGGCCCCTGAAGGAGGTCCCTGGGTGTTGCACCTGTGCAAGATCGAGAATGGTGGGTAAGATATCCATGACAGTTGTGAATGGATGCGAAATAGCCTCGGGAGCTGCTGAAATTGGAGGGAAGCGAATAAGGCAAGGGCAGCGGATCCCGCCCTCCGTTGACCATCCCTTGAACCCGCGAGAAGGGGCAGTGGCAGCACATGCCCACCGTGAGCCGTACCAGACGTACGAGTCATGTCTACCGATATTCTCGAGACTGTTGTCATAGTGTACAGCAATCAATTCGCCCAACGTCTTGAACGATGACAAGAGCTAAGCCTCGCAGTTAGTATGAGCGTCAGGGCATCAAATGGAGAGGGGCGACGAACAGGTGCTGCTTCCAACGTAGATCCTTCTGCGCCGTTGTCTGACATGAACAAGATGAAAGTGTTGTCTAGTTCGCCTGATACTTCAAGTGCATCAACTACTCTGCCAATGTTCTTATCGAGCAGATCAACCATGGCTGCGTAGACCTCCATCTTCCTTGCAGAAACAGCTTGCTCATGATCCGTTAGGTCTTCCCACTTCACGCCCGCTTCGAAACCAACGGGAGGGGCAGGCTCGACATCAAACGGCACAAGACCTAATGTTTTCAAGTTGGCCAAGCGGTCTAGTCTGAGTTTGTCTGGCCCATTATCATACTTGCCGCCTGCAAAAGTCAGAAAGGAAGCCCAATGGAATAGGCCGGGAACTTACGATATTTCTCTACAACTTCTTGCGGGGCCTGCATTGGCCAGTGTGGCGCCGTGTAGGCCAAGTACGAAAAGAATGGCTGTTCTTTTTCTTTCTCGGTTCTGTTGGCTAACATGTCGATCATCTTTTCCGTGAAGAAATTGGTTGAGTAAAAGTCCTTTGGCAAGTCCTTCTTTCTATCAACGGGCTTCTCATTCTCCATCCAAAAGCCATCAGATGTTAACAACATCGTGTCTTCATCTGCCTCGAACTGCGGTTCGTAGTTGAAGTGGTTGCCACAGCCAGGTAAGAAACCAAAGCTTTTCTTGAAACCTCTTGCGCTCGGCGAAACGGTAGGAGTCATTCCCAAATGCCACTTTCCAGACATGATGGTCAGGTAGCCCGCGTCAGAGAGGATTTCGGGCAAAGCCGCGACTTTCCAGTTAAGGTAGCCTTCGTAGCCCGGCTTGTCAACGTAATCAGGGTATTTGCCAGTGAGCTTCTTCCTCATCTCGGCAAACTCAGCCATCTGACCGATTCCAGCGATATGGTTATCGGTGCCAGACAGCAGCATGGACCGTGTAGGCGAGCATGCCTGCGCGGTATGGAAGTTGGTCATGCGTATGCCATCTTTGGATAGACGGTCCAAGACAGGAGTGTCAATCTCGGAGCCATACGGCTTGATATCGCTGAAGCCAAGGTCATCGGCGACTATGATGAGGAAGTTTGGTCGTTTAGCAGTGCCCATGATTGCAAGAGATCTCTGAGGAATGTGGCGGGCGAGGAGAAGCTGGATTACACCGCTAGAAGGTAGGCGAAAGGTGGCGTGCTATTGTCTACAGACATCCCATGCTGATGGAATTGCTGCAATTTATCTCGACCGCCATCGGACACGCGAACCTCCGACTGAAGCCGACGGGCCACTCTCTCAGGCCATTCTTTACGGGATCTAGATTGAGCTACAGACGCCAAACTCCACGAAGCTCCACATCACGACAAGAGCTCCAAGCAACCCCTAAATTTTGGTGTGGTTCGGATCTTGCTCTCATTGGTTCCTTGCTCAATGCTTTCCAAGCACGCAAGATTCATATCTCAAATACGTTAGACATGTTCAAGCTACTCGCACCCATGACAAGCCCCTCGAATTTTGGACGACCGGGCTGTCGCTCGGATCATGGTCTCATTGGTGAGTTACATTTCAACATGGCACCGACTTCCACTGCTTTTGATCATCACATGCTCAACAGAGTCAATTACTGGGTAGATTTGGCGAAAGCTGAAGTGATGGGGACGCGATTGACCGAACATTTGAGCATTGCGCCATCGCGCACCCTCATGGCGAGATTTTCAGAAAGCAGTCGACGAAACTTGAACAATGCCAGCGCCAGGCATTGTTCAGTATTTAAGATGGTGTCTAGGTGTAGAAGACTCACGCTTGGTCATTCAGACGCAGCTTTCTACCTTTACTTGCGTCCTCAAACATGTTGATCGAAAAGCAATCGCTTCCACCCACAGTGGATGACTGGGGCACCTCCAGTCCGCAGTCAAGTGGCCCAGAGCAGCACCCTCTCAATAATTGGTCAGAAGCTGAAGAACGAGCCGTGATCCGCAAGCTCGATTTCCTCATCATGCCTCTACTCATCGCCGGCTTCTTTGTCTTGCAACTCGATCGCGGCAACGTCGGCAACGCCCTAACAGACTTCTTCCTCGCCGAAGTAGGGATCACTCAATTTCAATTCAACATCGGCAACCAACTCCTCAGTCTAGGCATTGTGCTACTTGAGCTGCCCAGCAACCTCATTCTCTATCGTGTCGGTCCTCAGAAATGGATCAGCTGCCAGATCTTTTGTTGGGGTCTGGTAGCCACCTTCCAAGCGTTCATCAAAGGAAAAGGCGTTGGCGCCTATTACGCTACCAGACTGTTGCTAGGTCTTCTTGAAGCCGGCTTCATTCCTGCAGGCTTGTACACTTTGACACAATGGTACAAGCGTAATGAGATGAGCAGACGCTTCACCGCGTTCTTCCTTGGCAACATGGCTGCTTCAGCAGCAAGTGGTCTCATTGCCTACGGTATTCTTCAAATGCGAGGCACAGCAGGACTATCTGGTTGGCAGTGGATGTTCCTGATTGAAGGCATAATCACAATACTTGTCGGCATCATTTTCGCCCTTTTCATGCCTCACTCCCCTGGAAATCCATCAAATATTCTGCGTCACTCATATTTTACGTCACGGGAGATGCATATTCTTACCCATCGTGTGGCCAATGACAATCCCACTGAAGGCACCAAGCACAAGTATGTCAGATGGGCTGACCTCAGGGCAGCATTCTCCCGATGGTATGTCTACCCACAGCTTACCGTCTCCTTCTGCTGCATCGCCATTATTTCGCCACTTGGAACGTATCAACCATCGATCATCGCAAGCTATGGCTACGATCGTCTTCAAGCGAACGCACTGTCTTCTGTCGGCAATTGGATCGTTATTGTCCTGAATCTATCGTTTGGGTGGATTGCCGATAAGACACAGAGGCGAGGAGGCCTTATTTTCTTTGCTGCTGTGCTAAGTTTTGCATTCTGTCTTGCCACCAGACAACTCGTTACGAGCACAAATCGGGATCTCAAGTACGGAATCCTCACTTGCACCACACTGTGGGGTTCTGTGGCTCATCCTCTGAACGGCTCCTGGCTTGCCGTCAACATTCGTAATCCTGCAGAGCGATCTATTACGATGGCTCTACTCATCATGACTGCGAACGCTGCTGGTTTGGCAGGTGCTCAGATCTTTCAGGCACATGACGCACCACTATATAGGACGGGTTTTACTGTCATTCTCACTCTGGCGTCCATCGCTTTGGTGTTTGCGATTGGCGCCAATGCACAGTATTTGTGGCTTAACAAGAAGCTATCCCGGAAGGAAGAAGCAGAGGAGGGAGTAGGGGAAGCAATAGCTGAAGGGAACAAATGGCGATTCTCATTGTAGAAGAACTCTTTGATATAATAAGAATCTACTTAAGGATTAAAGACCGAAACGGGGCCCGTTTCTGGCTCTAGACCAACTAAAATTCTCCATTCATACAGGGGTTTTCCAAAATCAAAACAGGGCCTGTTCTTATTTCTGACTTTAAAACCGCGTCGCGAAACAGGGCCCACTCGCTTCTTCTTCTGTTAATATCTCTCTATAAAAATATACGTGATCTTGATGATTGTCTTTTATTTTGTGTCCAACCTAGCTATCTCTTGTGTTATCTACAGTGATGTCACGACAGGGGTGTCAGTCTAATTACAACTCATAGATCGAAAGTACATAAAAGCACACCTAAATTAGGTGATACCATAAGTCCCGACGATCTCTCGCAGTATGTAAATTCAAGAGCAATGCTCACATTGAGGAAGGTATCTTATCGATAAGAAGCTGACCTGGTGTAGTCTTGCGACAACATAAACTACCGGGTAAGCGACAGGAGATGAGATTGTGCTGCTGGCGCCTGCTTAAAGGCCGCGTTCCCCATCTCCTCGATAGCCAGCCCAGATATGGGGCATTGGGGCAAGGCGGAGACTGGTGCAAATGCTTAACTTTGCTTTAAGCACCTTAGCTTGGACACCAAGTCGATACTAGCCGGGGAAACCTGGCTGTTGATGACACGGAGTTTAGCGTTTATCTCCAGTCACCCTACCCTGAACATGTGTCGTCTGAGAAGCGATGACGTTCGACAGCTTGGGCTTTCTAGATAACACCAAGTTAAAAATATCCAGGTGAGAGAGTTGAGGATAGCTAGCTTGTGCGCCTTACATTCATCAAGGCTAAATAAAAGATCATATTCACTTAGAAAGATAACCATGTTTACTTCCAGGGATTATGGTGCTTAATGAGAGCTCTGGGAGATGATGAGGTGAAGATCGGTATTGGTATTTATAACGATGTTGCAAAACTAAATAAGAATTTAATACCTAAAGCTAATAACTACAACATACAAGGTGAATAATCACAAGTCCAAGTTGAGAAATTAAAAGAAAGCTGTCTTGGCCGGCCTTAAACCAGCGCGACGGAAAACTGCTTTGGAGATTGAGTTATTGTCCACCTGGCCTGATGACGCGAAGAAGCCGATGTTCTTGAGATATTGGAGACTGCGCCTGACACGGTGCAGAGTCTCATCCTGAGGGCATACGGGGGTCCCGTCCATGACCCGCGGTATGCCAATAGATCCTTGGCTCCGCTGGAGGAACTGAAAGACGGGGAAGAGGGGATGACTGGGGCCTTGGCTGTCCATGCTATCTTGAAGAGACTGGAGCCACTCTTGGCCGGGCATGGGGCGGAGGTTGAAACCGAACTCATCGGTAAGTAGCTTCCAGAGCTCCTTCACGGGGACACCGTCAACGAAACGGATAGATGGCGGGCTGATTGCGGCGGCAGAGGCAGGCAGCATACAAGCATCCGTGATGGCCGTGGCGATCTGGTCGCTGCCGGCGACGAGAAGCCAGGCGTTGGGGTCTTTCGCCTCGTCAACGTTATACCCACCAATGCGGACAGCCGAGGCTATAACTCGCCATAGGAAATCATCAAGGTTGGAGACGCCATGTTCTCCGTCGCCGATGATGAGGCCCGGCTTGACAACAATGGGCGTAGGGAATGTCCCTCCGCGATGGCGACGCAGCCGCTCCCCGTGAGTGCGGACGAGCATCTCGGCGACGAATTTTGTCTGTGAGTAGCCATCGCCATCGCGGAGGAGGTCCAGGATCTCGTCATCTGTTTCGTCCGCACCGGCAAAGTATCCGCCAGTGATATAGGCGAAGCGCGGAGGCGATGGGGCGGCCGACAAGGCGGAGAGGAGGTCAAAGGTGCTGCCTACATTGGCGTCCTTGATGTCGCGGTAGCTCAAATGCCAGTGGACGACGGCGCCGTTGTGGATGATGGCTTCAATGCCACCGCCGGCGATTAGGGCCCAACGTGTGGCGTCGAGTCCCAGGTGCGGTTTGCCCAGGTCGCCGCTCCATGCTTCGAGGCGGTCGGCTAGGTCGGGTTGCCACCACTGTCCCTTGCGGGCAACGTCCATCATTCGTTCCTGAGCCTGGGTGTCGTCCTCTGCGCGGACGACACAGAAGACCCTCCTAACTTTAGGCCGTAGGAGGAGCTGTCTGACGATTTGGCTGCCGAGGAACCCGGTGGAGCCCGTCACAAGCAAGGTCGATGGGGTTTGAGACGGGTCATGGTTGGGCATCGCCAATGTGGGCAGCTGGGATAATCTCTGGTCAAAGTGTTGGAACTCGGCGCGCAGGTCGACAGCCTCTTTCGTCGTGGGTGCTGACGCTGCCGTGGCAGGCTTGACCACCGAAAGAGCGGCCTCCTCTTCCTCGATGACGGCGGCAAGTGTCCGGACGCTTGTCTCAGGGGAAAGCAAGGTAGCCAGGGAAACAGTTACGCCAAAGGTCTTGCTGATCCATGCCGAGAGTGTGATGGCCGAGATGGAATCTAGGCTCCACTGCATCGGCACAATATCCTTGCCAACGAGGTCTTCTCGCTTACCGGTGCCACCGGGTGCGTCGCCGAGAAGCGTGCTCAGCTTACGGCTGACCTGTAGGGCGACCTTCTCGCTGGGGTCCAGCTCGCTGACTGCATCTGCTGCATGGATTTCTCGATACGTCTCGTCATTGATATTCTGGACCCAGGACTGCACCGCAGGGAGGTGAAGTTTCCCCGATATCATGGTTGGGATGCTCTGCACAACAACCCAGGTAGACGGAACCATGTACGAAGGAAGCCGTTGAGCGAGAACGTCGCGGATGCGTCGGATACTCTCGGCCGCCCGGGGTCGCATAGATGGGGCGATGAGACGGATGCCTTCGTGGGCGGTGGCAGGAGTGGCAGAGGAAAAGTCTTTGAGCTCAAGAACAGCTACAAGGCGTTTGCGGAGGGGGCCCTCGGACGGGCTCAGGACGATCGAGTGCCGGATTGCACCAACGGTTGCCAAATGGTGCTGGATCTCGCCCAACTCGACGCGTTGGCCGTGAATCTTGACCTGGGCGTCTTTGCGGCCGATGAATGTCACAGAACCGTCCGTGTTGAGGCGCACCAGGTCGCCGGTGGCATAGAAACGCGTCTCAGGGGTGCGACCCATCTGCAGCGCCCAGGCGAGGCCGCTGACAAAGGCCTCGGCGGTTTTGGTAGGATTGTTGATGTAGCCGCGCGAGAGCGTCGGACCTTCGAGAAGGAGCTCGCCGATCGCCCCGATAGGGACGAGACGGTGCATGTTGGACGGCTCCGTCACCCAGTGGGTACATCCCGACGGGTAGCCGATGCTGGACGGCTCGGTAGATCTCGTCACATTTGACAGGCAGGATGCCATGACGGAGCATTCAGAGGGTCCATAGGCGTTGCCCAGCTGGACCCTGTCGGCCCAGATATCGATGTCCTTCTGGGACATGGGCTCGCCGCCCAGAAACAAGGTCTTGAGAGTGGGCACCAGCTCGGGGCGCATGGTTCGGACAAAGGAAGACGTGAGGATGGCCCAGTTGATGTCCATTGCCTTCATTACGCGCGGCAGGTCGCTGACCATGTCTTGTCTTCGCGGCATGCAGACGCACCCGCCCACAAGTAGGGGCGTGACCATCTCGAGCATGGTGGCATCGAACATGAAGGAGGCGAACTGTAAACAGCGAGACTCGGGCCCGATTGACAGGAGCCGCACCTGTGCCAAGGCACTGCTGCAGTACGCGCCGTGTTCGATAACGGCGCCCTTAGGCTTGCCTGTGCTGCCAGAAGTAAAGACTATGTAGGCGGCACTGGAGCTCGGAATGTCGGGGAACGGACCAGCGAAGGCAGGCAAGGCCGTGACAACCTCTTTGCTGACGACGATGGAGCTGATGTCCCAGTCCGCGACCGTGGCCCTGTACGTGGATGAACAAAGAACCATGGTTGTCCTGGTCTGCTCCATCATGTTCTGTATACGCTCCCTGGGCGCTTCTGGGTCCAGGAGCAGGAAGGCGGCGCCCGCCTTGAGGATGGCGAGGAACGCAACGGCGACCCAGGCAGTCTTCTCAAAGCATATTGCAACAAAACTATCAGGCTTGACACCTTGCTGAAGGAGAAGGCCAGCTAGGCGCGAAGAAGACTTGTCGAGCTCGGCGTACGTGAAGTCCCCGTCCCACGCATGGACAGCAGGCGCCGCTGGTCGGCTGCGGCACACGTCGTCGAACAGGTCATGAATACGTCTGTCGACGAGGGGGGGGAGGCGACCGCCCCAGGTCTTGAGCTGGCCCATGTGCTCTGCGGGCAGAGGATGGAGCGAGTTGACGGCATGGCCCGGGGTGGCTTCGATGGCCCTCAGAGCTTGAAGCAGACTCTGGGAAAGGTTATTGGCTTGAGTGTCGGACAAGAATGAGCTCCAGTAGTGAATCGAGAAATCGATGGTGTTGTCGGCTTCCATCGCGTTGAGTGTGACATCAAACTGATTCACGAGTTCCCGCGTCAGCTTTCTGCTCCCTCCCCAAGCTTTTAATCGGAAGGGTTCTACATACCTCTGTGGGATCAGCTCCACGAATAGAGCGGAATGAGATTGGGAGGTCCTGAGGCTCCCCAGCACCGCTGGGTGTGGAAAGCTTCTGGAACGACAAGACCGTGTTGAATAGCTGTCCGCTGGGCATTTTGAGCGTGTGCTGGATATCGGCCAGCGATGCGTGCTGGTGCGGTAGGCTGTCCAGGTAGGTGCCGAAGAGTTGTTGCAGGATGGCCGCAGCTGTATCGCCCTTGTCGAAGACGACGCGGGAGACGAGGATGTTGATGAATGGCCCGACAGCATCCAAGAGGCCGTTTATCTCGACATCCCTGCCTGATGAAATGTAGCCAAAACAGACGTCCTGGAGGTTGGTGTAGGAGCGGAGCACCAAGGCCCAAGCGAGCTGAAAGATGCTAGCCACGGAGATGTTCAGCTGTCTCGCCAGGGCACCGAGACGGGCTCCGAAGGGGACCTCGGTGTAGAGGTGGCGCATTTGGCGCTGACCCGTCGATACAACGCCATCAGTCAGCCGGGGAAGGCGACAAGCTGTCGCACCTTCGAGGTGACCCGCCCAGAAACTAAGTGATGCGTCGAGAGAGGTCTTTTGGATGTGGGCGATGTAGCTCGAGTAGGACGTGCTGGCGCCCGTGGGGAGGTCGCTGCCGTAGGCGCGAGCCCAGTCCCGGATGAGAATCTGCAACGAGGCCGCATCGATCAAGGCGTGGCTGACCTGGAAGTGGGCGTAGACTTTGCCTTCCGGGCCGGCACAGATGGCGAGGCGGTGTGCGGGAGCATTGGGATCGAAGCTTCCACGGGCCGAGTCCCAGAGCTCTTCCATTGCCTTGTCCTTATCATCTTCATCATCGTACGTAAAGCACGTGATGGACGGATGGAACTTCCTGAGGACGACCTGGTCGAACGGTGTGTCGTCACGGAGGCTGCTGATGAAGACGGTGCGGAGCATCGGGTGTCGCTGGATGACGCTGTGCCAAGCACGCTGGAGCCGAGACACGTCAACTTGTGCGCCATGGCGCTTGGAGGGAGTGATCTCCCAGACGGCATGGACATCATACTGTGAGGCGTCCTTGGACCGGCTAAGAAGGATGCCGCGCTGCATGGGCGACGTGGGGTACACGTCCTCCACTCCCTCGGCACCATTCTGCGAGACGGCTGCCAGTTCCTTGTTGAGTGGCTTGAGCTGTTCGTGAGATATGGGCAGCAGGGGCACGTCACTCTTCGTGAGTTGCGAGGAGGCCTGTTGCAGTGCAGAAGTGACCTCGCTCAGCGCCTGCTCGTACAGGGCAAACCACTTGGCCAGCCTGTCCTGGTGCTGAATCCCTGCGTTGTAGTTCCAGGACACGGTCAAAGCATCCCTCTCCACTATGGCAGAAATGTCGATCACGGAGAGGCGGGCAGCAGAGAGGTTGACATCTGCGGGGCCCTTGGACTTTGGAAGTGACTCGAAAAGGCCGTCAACGCGCTCAAGCTGTTGGAAGCGGCCGAGATAGTTAAAGAGAATCTCCATAGGTATCTCTGGCGACTCCTGGAGCATCTTGGCTGTGAAGTAGGGCACCCCCAGGCCGGGCACGGCCCGGCGGATATCCTTGACTCGGATGATAGAGTCAATGTAGTCATCTCCGTGGGTAGCGAGCACGAGGGGCACGATTGCAGTGAACCAACCGACCGTTTCATGGACTGGGGCCGTGGCGTCTTCCGGGTGGACTCTACCGTGCGTCTCAGTGTGGATCGTGGGCGCCGCCCTGTCAGAGAAGACAATGGAAAAGGTGTGAGCGGCCATGGCTAATAGGATATCGAGGACTTCGGCCTTCAGGCTCTTGTCAGCAGCACGGAGAAGAGCGTCGGTTAGAGAAGGGTCAAGGGTAAAGTCGCCCTGCACCAGATTCGTGAAGTCGTTGGACGAAGACGCGTCTATTCCCCAGAACCCCAGATCTGGCTCTGATGGTTCAAACGGCAGCGCCAGAGCAGCCGACGCGTGCGACTTGGCGTAGCTCTGGAGGTTGCGGACCCATTGCTGGTACGACCAGGACGCCTGTGAGTTGGGTAATGGCGTGCCGGTAATGAGCTGCTCGAGATCTCGGAGTAGTATCCGCCAGGACACGAGATCTATGACAAGATGATGGGCAACCAGGAATAGAGACGTGGCTTCATCGACATGGACAATCCTGGCTGCAAGCATTGGGCCGGTCGTGATGTTGAGGCAACCTTCCGCCTCAAGCATGATACTCTGGGCCTCCTCCCAGTTGAGTGCATTGCAACTCGTGAAGGAGAGTGTCTCGTCGGCGTTCGGGCTCACCCTCTGTCTCCAACAGCCATCTTTCGAGTTCTTCTCAAAGCGGGCGCGAAGCATCAGATGACGACGCACCAACTCTAGAAGAGCTGAGTGAACCACAGTGTCCGAGGTAGGGCACCGCAGGTTGAGGAGCATGCTCTGGTTGTAGTGGTTCTCGCCATCGGGGAACTGTGAGAGATGGAGTTTCTGGATGGGGGAAAGGGGGAAGGGTGCAAACTCATCCTCCTCGTTGCATGTCTTGGTCTGACCATGGGCAGGAACCTCGACAACATCTAGTCTGTTTGCCTTGGCCGCCATGGTGGTGATGCTGACGCTCTTGAGGATGTCCGTGACGCTCAGGGAGAAGCCTTGCTGGCGGCAGAGAGCCATGACCTGCATGGCGGTAATAGAGTCGCCACCTAGGCTAACGAACGAGCGGTGTACCGACACTTGCCTGAGTGGCCGGTTGACCACCTTGGCGATGACCGCATGGATCACCCTCTCAGCTTCTCCTGTAGGGAGAGGAGCTTCATCCGTCTCGGTGAAGCTCATGATGTGGTTGTATGTCTCATCCGTCATGTTGTCAACCCATGCGGCCACACGCCGGGCCTCGATCTTTCCCGAGAAGTTGATCGGTACGCTGTTGACGACGATTATAGCAGTCGGTTGCATATAGGAAGGAAGCTTGTCGCCGAGGTAGTTGTGGATCTCGGATACCATGGCCTGGGCCTTGATCTGGTCCTCTCGCTTCTCGAGTAGCTGCAAGGGCTCGTCCTGGTCTTGATCGATACCCAAGTCACGGAAGGCCAAGACGGCCACGATCTTGCCGGCGAACCCGCCTCTAGATCCAAGCACTACCGTGTGCGTTACGATCTTATCGTGCCCAGCACCGATATGGTAACTAATCTCGCCAAGCTCGATGCGCTGACCGCGCACTTTGACTTGGGTGTCCTTGCGGGACACAAAGGTGAGCTTGTTGCCTTTTCCTTCAGGACTGTATGAAACCAAGTCGCCGGTTCGGTAAAGACGGCCTTCTGGGAGCCAAGAAAGACCGGACAGGAAGGCATCTCGCGTCTTATCGGTATCATTGAGATATCCACGAGCTAAGATGGGGCCGTGGATGAGTAGCTCACCCACGGCTCCAACGGGCATTAGAATGTTGGGATCACGGGGGTCCACAATCCAGGTCTTGCAGCCCATGGCTGTACCAATGATTTCGACACTTGGGGCGGGTCCTGTCATGTTGTTACGAGTGCAGATCGCGCAGCACTCTGTCGGTCCATACACCTGAACTAACTGACATGTCCCGGTGTTCCATTTCTTCACAACACCGTGTCCAAAGGGCTCGCCTCCCATGGCGATAAGACGAACTGTGGGGACTTGAGAGGGCTCAAGGGTGCTTGCAACGGCAGGGGTGAGGAAAATCCAATTGATACGTAGGCGGTTGATGGCACCGGCGAGATCGTTTATACGCTCTTCTTCGGACAGAACGCACACACAGCCCCCGTGTACCAGAGTGGTGATAATCTCCAAGATGCTGGCGTCAAAGGCATAGGAGGAGAACTGTAGGACCCTCGAGTCCCTACAGAAGGACATGTGGTGCCCGTGGGCTGTTGTACCTGTCGCGACGGCACGATGGTCAAGCATTACTCCCTTGGGTGTACCGGTACTTCCAGAGGTGAAGATGATGTAGACTCCATTATCAGGTGTAGCAGGAGGTGATAGCGGCAACGCACTGGCATCCTCGTGGCTCTCTAGCTGCGCAAGAGAGGCTGCATCCACGACTATGGTGTTGTCCACGAGATGGGAGACGACTTGGGTGCAGTCGGGCGATGTGAGGGCGACGATGTGGGACGGAAGCTGCTCAACGATCATCCGTATACGCTCGGGGGGGTGAGCCGGATCCAGAGGCACAAAAACCCCTTTCGCCTTCATAACGGCAAGCATGGCGACAACAGTCCAGATGCTCTTCTTGAAGCATAGTGGTACTGTAACCTCGGGCCCGATGCCAAGGCCGCGCATGTAGACGGCGAGGCGAGCGGCATAACGGTCGAGCTCGGCGTATGATAGGTCACCCTCCCATGAAGCCACAGCACAGTTATCTGGGATCTCTTTGACGTGGGCTTCGATGAGAGAATGCACGGTCGACTCGATCGGCGGGTATTCTTCGCTGTTCCAGTCCGTGATACGCCGGCGACTATCATCGCTGAGGAGGTCAATGACTGGCAACGTGCGGTTTGGATCTTGGACAATGGCGTCCAGCGCCCGGAGTGTAGCCTCAACGACATCTGATGCATATCCATCCGAGAGCTTGTCGGTCCAATATGTGAAATGCAATTCGATAGTGCTGTTGTAGTCCAAGATGTTCAGCGCCATGTTATACTAATTCTCGTCAGCGTTTTATTTCTCTAGGGAGAGCAATGGGCGTGACATACCTCGCTGGGGTCGTGGGAATCAACAACGTCGAACCCAAGCTGTTCTGGTGCCTCCTCTTCTTCGGCCACCCTCTGTAGAGACATTACTGTATTGAAGAGGCTCGTGCTACTGACGCCCAACGCATGTTGGATATCGGCCAGCGAGCAATGCTGATGGGGTAGGCTGTCGATATATCTGCGGTTCATGGTCTTCAGCAGCTCGAGGGCGGTCTGGGCATCATCCCCAACCCCAAAGCTGGTGCTGGAGATGAGCATGCTGATCAGTGGGCCAACCATCTCCTGGATCCGATCCACTGGCACATCTCGGCCAGATGTTAGATAGCCGAAGCAAACGCTGTCCGAGCCGGTGAATGCCCTCAGTACCAACGCCCAGGCCAGCTGGAAGACGTTGGAGACGGAGATACCATAAGCCCGGCCAAGTTGACGCATGGCATCAGCGCCGGGGACAACACGTGTGATATTTTTCAACACTCTGCCGCTCTCTCCATCGGAGAGGACCGGAAAGAGGCAAGGACGGGTGTCGGCAAGGGCCTGGGTCCAATAGGAAAGTGACCGAGAGACGGGCTTGCTGTAAACGTGGGAGATGTAGTCGCTATAGGCCGGTCCAGATCCTTCCAGAGTGCCATTGTAAGCACGCAGGAGATCATCCATCACTAAGCCCATAGAAGCGCCGTCGGTCAGGGCGTGGCTGACTTGCAGAGAGGCATAGGTTTCGCTACCGCTGGTGCAGATGACTAGTGTGTGAGGGGGCTTGTCTGAGGGCAATGATGGCGCTGAGGACCGCAGGAACCCGACAGAATCCGTTCCTTCGTAATCCAGCACCCTGATGATAGGTGCGGCTGCGGCAGCATCTTCCCTCAACACGACCTGGGCGAAGATCCCGTCGGCCCTACCGCTCTCGCAGAAGATAGTGCGGAGCACAGGGTGATAGCGCACAAGTCGGCGCCAGGCGTCCTCGAGTTGTTCCAGCAGAAAGGGCATTCCCCGCGCAGGGCAAATCTTCCATACTCCGTACACCACGTAGGCCTTGGGATCCTTGGATTGACTGACGAGGATGCCCTGCTGTAGCGGCGAACACGGATATGCTGACTCGACGACGGCTGGGCCCCAGGATCCTATCTTGGCTTCGCACGCCGCCGCAAGGGACAGCAGGCCAGTCTCGTTTAGGCCAAGGAGTGGGAAATCTCCCGGAGTGAAGGTGGTGGGGATAGCAGGGAGCTCTGCTGAGAGGCGTCGCAGAGCGGCGCTGTATTCATCCAGCCAGGCTTGGAAGCGATCGCCGTGGCGCATCTTTGCGTTATGGCCAAGGGATAGGACTAGCTCGGAGCCCTCGACGGCTGCGACCATGTCTATGAGAGCCATGCGATGTGTGGTTGGCGCAGCGTCCTCACTGTCGAGTGGTGTACCTCGAAGCTCCTGGATAATAGTGTCGGACTGCTGTAGCTGCTGGTACTGGCCTAAATAGTTAAAGAGAACCTCCATCCTGGCATGCTCCTTGAACGCAGCACGACCTTCTTCAGTAAGGTATCGCGAGGCAAAGTACGGAAGACCCTTGCCGCGGATGCTGTGTCTTATATCCTTGACCTGGCGGACTGCCTGGATGAGATCGAGCATGGTGGTGTTTTGTTCGGGGACAACGAGGGGATAGATAGTCGTAAACCAGCCTACGGTGCGGGATAGGTCGATGCTATCATCCCACGCGTTTCGACCGTGTGCCTCGGTGTAGATGGTCGGGACCGAGCGGTCAGGGAATATACGGCGGAAAGAGAATGCGAGGGCCGCAATCATCAGGTCGTCTGGGTCCGTTCCAAAGGCGGCATTGGCCGGGCCCAGGAGGGCCGCGGTGCTAGCAGCATCTAGATGCCTCTGGATGACAACCGTGTCGGCCATGACATTCCCCCGGCCATGATCCATATCCCAGAAGCCAAAGTCCGCAGGCGGCACGGCAACAGGGAGGGCCGAGTCGACGCGGTACTCAGTGGCCTGCTGGAGGAGCGCCTCCGTCCAAGCGGGCACCGACACGGCCTCAGGGGCGAGGGAGGGAGAAGATCCAGGCGCAACCGATAGTAGAAGCTCAAGATCGGCGAGGATGACGCGCCAGGAGACAAGGTCGACGACTAGGTGGTGAGCTGCAAGGAAGAGGACCTGGCCGTCGGGCAGGTTGATGAGACAGGAGGTGACGAGCGGCCCTTGTTGGATGTCGAGACTACCCTGCAACTTATTGAGAACAGGTAGCGCATCAGGCAAACATGGGAAGCTGTGCTGCTCGAGGTTGAAGCTACCCTCGACGTCTGGAAAGATCTGTTGGGTCCAGTGGCCATCATCCTGGAGGAAGCGGGCGCGGAGCATCGGATGCTGCTTCACTACGGTGGCGATAGCCGTGTTGACTTCTTCGGGTGCAAAGTTCTTAGAAAGTCGGACGATGAATGTCTGGTTGAAATGACTGTTGCCAGAAGGATGCATGTCGAAGAACATGCGCTGGATTGGGAGCAAAGGGAACGGCTCTGCCGTCACCGCGCTCATCGATTGTGCCTGGTTGTTGCCGTTGGGGGTGAGGGTCTTGAAACGGGCACGACTGGCCAGGTCAGAGAGAGACTGGCTGCGGAGAATATCGCCAACGGTCACAGTGACGCCGCATTCTCTAGCTCCAGAAACAACCTGCATCGCCGAGATGGAGTCGCCGCCGAGGCTGGTGAAGGATTGGTCTAGCGGGAGATGAGGGATAGGCACGTTGAGGACCTGGCTCCAGACGCTAACTAGATGTCTCTCCATCGGGCTCTTTGCGCCTGACGAGTATGCCATGTTGTCTGCTGTCGGTGACCCCCGGCCAACGATGCTGGCCAGGTCGTTATCGGTCAGGGCCTGCACCCAGCTCAGGATCTGCCGGCGATCCATCTTGCCATTGGTTGTAAACGGCAGCTGTTCCACGGTGATCCAAATCTTCGGGATCATGTACCCCGGCAGCGTTGATGATAGCTTGCTTCGGATGGCGGCGTTGCGGCTCGTGACCTCCTCGTTGTTACCAATGGCGGTGAGGAGGCGCGACGCCGTCGCCTCTTGGTCTTGTCCATCGCTTAGGCGATGCGAGAGTACTATAGTTAGACGTCCTTGGCACGCCCCCGTCTTAGGATACAGCACGACAGCGTGACGCAGATCCGGATCGGCCTGGGATACATGGATCTCGACTTCGTTGAGCTCGATGCGCTGACCGCGGACCTTGACCTGGTTATCTCGGCGGCGAATAAATGAGCAAGTGCCATCGGGGTTATACCGCACGATGTCTCCAGACCGGTATAGTTTCTTGTTAGGATAGGGTTCCCTGAGCCAGGCGGGAGGGTCAATAAAGGCGGCTGCCGTCTTGATAGGGTCAAGATAACCACGGCCGACTAACGGGCCCTCGACGATAAGCTCCCCCATGGCCCCAACCGGAAGCAGTATGGAAGGGTCGTTCATATCTGTCACCCAGATGCCGGCGCCCATGGCGGGGCCAAAGTTGGCAGGGTCGCTGGTTGCTGTGAGGCGGCCCGTGGCGTTACACCAAATGGTCGTCTCAGCCGGGCCATATGCGATGATGAGAAACACCTTCTCATTCCAGCGGCGGATGTTGTCGGATGTGGCCGCCTCTCCGCCTAAAACGAGTGTATTCAGGCCGGGGACGAGGGCCGGGTCTAAGATATCCGCCATGGTTGGGGTCAAGAAGGCCCAGTTGGCCCTGAAATCGTTAATGACCCCAGCCAGATCCTCTAGTCGACGTCGTTCCGAAGGTACACAGACACAGCCTCCGTTGACCAGGGTGTAGAAGGTCTCGCCGATGGACACGTCGAATGTGTAGGCGGCAAACTGCAGCGATCGGGTGTTGCGATCGATCTGGTACGGACCGGCGTGGAGCATCGCGGCCGTAGATAAGGACTCGTGTTCGATCAAGATGCCCTTCGGTTTGCCTGTACTACCCGAGGTGAATATTGCGTATGCCACGTTGCTAATGTTTACCTCGGTTGAGGGAGCATCTGGTCGAGGGCCGAGAGAGTCCAGGTGTTCTTGGTCAACAACGACGATGTTTGGGAATAGACCCTCGAAACGGTCCTTGTACTTGGACTCGGTGAGCAAGATCGAAGGGGATCCTAGGTCGGACACAATGGTCTTGATGCGGTCGACAGGATGAGTTGGATCAACTGCAACGAAGGCACCGCTGGCCTTGAGGACGGCCATCTGAGAAACGACGACCCAGGCGGACTTATCGAAGCAAGTCACAACGAACGTGTCTGGCTTGAGATGGCCGTGAGAGCGAAAATAATGGCCGAAGGCATTGGCAGCCTCGTCTAGCTCACGGTAGGTGAAGTCGCGATCCCAGGCGCAAACGGCAGGGCGATCAGGTATCTCCTGGACCTGCTGCTCAAATAGGGTGTGCACACATTCCCTACGCGGGGGTGAGATACCAGCAGCATTCCAAGCGTCAATCTCGCGACGTGTCTCGGCGCTGACGAGGTTGACATTAAGTGTCGGCTGGTCGGGGTTATCGGCGAAGCTGGCTAGGGCGGCCAGCAGCGCTCGCATCATGTGGGTTGCGTGAGCAGGGGAAACCTTGGATGTCCAGTAGGTGAAGTTGACAGAGAGGTTTTCATCTGTATCCACAACGTTGAGAGATAGGTCGTACTCGGTGGGATCGCGACCATCGATTGGCGTTGTCATGAGGCTGTCACCACCATCGTCTGTAGCGCCCTCGGAGGGGTCATGTCGTTGGAACGATACGATGGAGGTGAAGAGCTGCTCAGATCCTAGGTCGAGACCGTGCTGGACCTCAGCGAGGGATACATACTGGTTGGACATTGCTGAAGCAAAATCATCACGTACTTCCTGAAGAAGCTGCACAACCGACCGGGAACGGCCAAAGTCAACGCGGCAGATGAGCATATTGATCAGGGGTCCAAGGAGGCTAGTGACACCTTCGATGGGGGCGTCGCGGCCAGACGCGAGGTAGCCAAAATGCACCTCGTCATCGCCGGTGTATGCACGCAGGATAAGAGCCCAGGCGGCGTGAAATATGCTGGCCATAGTGACCTCGTGCCTAGCGCAGAGACTCCTCAGGGATTCCGAATCAGGCACGATCATCTCCTTTGTTTCCAACCTGGCAGGAGATGGAATCTCGGCATCGTCAAGAAGGGGTGGCAGGCGGCATGGGCTGGCATCCTTGAGGTACTCGCACCAGTACTTGAGCGCCTGATCCGTCGGCTGTTGCTGGATGTAGGCAACTAGCTCCCTGTACCCGCGGCCAGGGGCGGCAGGAAGACGCTGAGCGTACGCCTGTTGAAGGTCCTGAATCACGTATGGTAGAGAGGCTCCATCTACCAAGGCATGGCTTAGTCGAAGAAGCACAAATACCCGGTTACCAGCTGTGCAGATAATAAAATCGTGAGGAAGCTTGCCATACTCGAAGCGGCTAGTCGGCGCTTCTGCCATAGCCTGCCGGACTCTCTCCACGAGATCAGCAGATGACGATGGGAATTTCTCTAGTTGCACATGGCGAACCGTGGCGAGAGGGTTTCGCAAGACCGCCTGGTCGAACGAGCCACTGCCACGGAGGTTGGGTATGAAGATAGTGCGAAGCATGGGTTGATGTTTGACGACTTGTGCCCAGGCTTCTTCGAGGCGGTGCACTTGGGGTGCGCTATCGCGGGAGGTGACCTCAAGAGCAACCCGGACGTCGTAGAGGTCAGGGGTGCGGGACTGGCTGAGGAGGATGCCTTGCTGCATGGGAGAGCAGGGGAAGATCTCCTCGATGGTCGCGGGTCCCCATGTGCCGGCGTGTTCAAGGCAGACAGCTCGCATCTCAGCAAGGCTGTCGTAGGATATATCCTTGATCAGTGGCATATCGCTCAAGGTAAATGCCGGCTGCATACTACTCGTCCTTTTGATCAGTTTCCCAAGGACCTGTTGGAAGCACTCCATCCAGACCAAAGCTGCATGTACACGAGCAGCTGTCAAGCTTTGAGGCATCGTGAGGGATACCGTGGCTCGTCCCATGGCGACGGCAACTGCAATGTCAAATACGGCCAGACGGCGTGCCGAAGCATCAATATCGCGTTGGGCAAATTCGCCTTCGGGGACTGGCTGGAGGAGAGCTCCCTCTCGCTCCAACTGCTGATACTGGCCATGGTAGTTAAACAAGATCTCCATTTGTCCGTGGTGTCGGAACTTCTGTGCCCCATCGTGCGACAGGTAACGATATGAGAAGTAGGGCACACCATGGCCGGGCACAGATCTGCGAGCATCCTTAATCCTTATCAGAGTCTCGATCGAGTCTGCCGGCACGCCGTCAGCAAGTGCCACTGGCATAATGGAAGTGAACCATCCAACAGTGCGGGAAAGATCGATACGGTCGTCAGCATAAGCTTCACGGCCGTGACCTTCTGTAAAGATGGCTGGGAGGGGCCGGTCCGGGAAGGCTTGAGTAAAAGATTGGAACGCTGCAGTGAGGAGTAGATCCTGAGGGTCCGTCTTCAGAGGCTCGTTGCAGGGTCCCAGAAGCGCCTTCGTCATGGCCTCGTCAAGCGCAAAACTCGTCTCCCGCACCGAGCCAAATGGATTGGCCTTCTCTGTGTCTAGGCCCCAGTAGTCCAGACGGGGCTCCGGAATGTCACACGGAAGGACTTCAGATGCAGACCATTCTGAGACGTGAGATGACTGTATCCGAACCCACGCCTGGAACGGGACGGGCGTCAAGGCTGATGTAGGATGAGTTTGGCCAGATAGGATGGTTTCAAGTTCCTCCAGCAAGACGCGCCAGGAAACCATATCCACGACCAGGTGGTGGGCCACCATGGCTAAAATCTGACGATCAGCAAGGTGTATTAGCTTCGCTGAGAGGACAGGACCACTTTGGATGTCTAACGATCGCTGGGCAGAGTCAATAAGTGCATTGACTCCGTTGACGGCAACCTGTGTGTGCTCCTGATAGCTAAGAGAGCCGACCATGTCATCCGTCACGCGCTGAACCCAACGACCTTCAGAATTGGTGTACCTAGCACGCAACATTGAGTGACGACTGACAAGCTGTCGGAGTGCGTCGTGTAGGATAGGAGAAGCGAGCTTCCTGGCAGACGGAATCTGAACCAAGAAGCTCTGGTTGAAGTGGTTGGCACCGTCGGGGTACAGGTCAAAAAACATCTGCTGGACTGGGGACAAGGCAAAGTTCCTGTCAACCTGCTCCGAGAGGTCCAACATGTGGTCCTTTGGCATGGAAGAGACATCTCCTGCCGCATCATGGCTGACTAATGCCGCAAGGGCCGAAATAGTCTGATGTTTAAAGATGTCCTTGACTGTGAGGTCTATACCCTGACCCCGGCAGTGAGACACGACCTGCATGGCGGTAATCGAGTCGCCGCCTAGGCTAAAAAAGGGACGGTCCTGATTGAGTTTCTGGGGTTCGAGGTTGAGGACCAGGGCCCAGATGGAGCGTAAAGTGGCCTCCGTCGGAGACAAGCAATCATCTGAGACGGGCTCGTCTTCACCAAGCGCCAGAATCTCCTGAACAAGTCCCTCATCAGCCTGCTCCAGCCAGGCTGTCATCTGGCGGCGGTCGATCTTGCCAGACGTCGTTAGGGGTACCGAAGATCCCTGGACCACGGCCCAGACCGCGGGGATCATGTGCCTGGGCAACTTGGAGGAGAGGTATTCGGTGACAGTACGCAGCAGTTCCTTGGCTCCTTCGTAGTCCGCTCCTTGCAATAGACGGAGTGAGCCAGAGCTTTCCTGCGCCAGATCCGAGCCGAATCCCCGCAGGGAGACGACGGCAACCAGACGCGAACTCAGCCGGCCCTGCTTGGTAAAGGTCACGTACACATGCTGCACGTCTTTGTGGGCACTGGTGATGTGACTTTCGATCTCGCCAGCTTCGACTCGCTGACCTCTGATCTTGATCTGCGTATCCTTGCGCTGGACAAAGTCCATGGAACCATCGAGGTTATAGCGCACCAGATCGCCCGTCTTGTAGAGACGGCGACCATATCTGTGACGTGGATAATCGATGGACCACTTGGGACTGTGCACAAAGCTCGCGTCTGTCTTCTCGGGGTCATTGCGGTAACCACGTCCTAGGATGGGACCCTCAATGAGCATCTCGCCGACAGCACCCACGGGAACGAGGAGATCGGCGTTGCTGGGGTTGACAATCCAGGCGGCACTGCCCATCATGTGGCCGATGATGGCTGGGCGCACCTCAAGACCTTGGCGATCACTGATGGACGCAAACACGCACGTCTCTGTCGGACCGTACGCCTGTATAAACTTGACCTTTTGACTCCAAACACGAGGGGTGAGATCGCCAAGCGGTTCCCCTCCGCAAATCAGTGTCTCGAGGGTCGGGACGTCGCTGGGGGTCATCATTCTGGCAACCGCAGGGGTCAAGAAGGCCCAGGTAACCCCGGATCGGTTCATGAAGCCGGCCAGATCTTCGATCCGCTCCGTTTCAGACGCGATGCACACGCAGCCGTGATAGACGAGGGTCGTAAAGACTTCTCCGATAGTGGCATCAAAGGCATACGAAGCAAACTGCAGCACTCGGGAAGCGCTAGTGTAACCCATCCGAGATCCGTGCTCTTTGGTGCCAGTGCTCACGGCCCGGTGCTCGATAACGACACCCTTAGGCCTGCCTGTGGAGCCCGACGTAAATATAACATAGGCAGCATTGTCGGCGGTGACGGTGGTACACGGCTTGCCGTCTCGCATGGGCAATGCCTGGATAGACGCTGGCGCCACGGTCCACGGTGTCACGGCGACCCTGGCCAGCTCCTCAGTGAAGAGTGGCCGAGCAGACTGCGTATCGGACACGAGGATTACCGGGCTGCCAGTATCCGAGATGATTAGGGCCAGGCGGTCAGCGGGGTGAGCCGGGTCCAAGGCCACGAGCGCACCGCCGGCTTTCAGAACGCTGAGCATGGCCACGACGGCCCAGATGGACTTCTCAAAGAGTAGCGGCACGACAGATTCAGGGCCGACACCCAAGGAAACTAAGTGATGCCCGAGTCGGGTGGAATAGTTATCGAGCTCGCCATACGTAAGACTTCCGGCGGTAGAATAAAGGGCCTTCTTGTCGGGCTGCAGAGCAGCAACACGCGCAATCATGTCATGTAGACAAGCGTTGACAGGGTCGGGCACGTGTCTGTTCCAGGTCATGACCAGATGACTGCTCTGGGGGTCCATCAAGTTGATATTGGATATCTTCTCGTCGAAAAGGGATGGCAGGGACTGCAGCGTCCGGAGCCAGACGTTGCCTACCACATCCGCCGCGTCAGGGCTGATCACCTCGGTCCTGTAGGTCAAACTCAGCTCCATGGCCGACCGAGTATAAGCAGTCTTGGCTGCGATGGCGAACTCGCTAGTGTCATCCAAGTGAACCAGGTCGACGGCAACGCCTGTCGCAGACGAGGACGGGGCAGCCTCATCTTCGCGGTAGCACGATAGCACCGTGTTGAAAAAGGGTTCGCTGCCGAGATGCAAAGCGCGTTGAATCTTGGTGAGAGGGCAATACTGGTGATCGATACTGTCGGCGAGGGCTGCACGGGCAGTCTCCAAAGCCTCTCGGATCGTCATATCGTCGTGCAGTGCAAAGTCACTGATGAGAAGATTGATAAAGACGCCCGCGGCGCTCTCAACGCCCCGGATAGGTGCATCGCGGCCCGAGGTCATGTAGCCGAAGCACACGTGGTGGTTGTTGGTGTAGGCACGTAGCACCAAGGCCCAAGCGATCTGGGCCAGGTTGGAGATCGAGAGGCTGTTGGCTTGGCATAGCGACAGAAGCGGCGAGATGTCGTTTATCCTGGCCTTGACGAGGCGCTTCTCGTTTGCAACTGCCACGTCCGGCACTTGCAGCCGTGGGAAACGACACGACGACACCAGGTTGAGTCGGTTTTTCCAGAACGCCAGGGACTCGTCTGTATCGCGACTCTGGACGTAGCTGACATAATCACGGAAGGCCGGATCCGATGTCGACCATTCAGCGGAGCCGTCTTCAGCAACGTAAGCCCGTGCCAAGTCACGCTGCAACACATCAAGCGAGACGCCGTCGGCCACGGCATGGTTGATTCGCAGATGGACCAACACCTGGTCCTGCGCCTGTGTCCCTGCTATGGTTAAGGTGTGAGGTGGCTCCTTGGAAGCGGCGGGGAGGGGTGGCCGCAATGCCAAAAGAGCCTCGGCACCAGCCTCATCCGCGAGCGTCTGATACTGCACACGGATCGAGGGGTTCCGCAAGACCACCGCGAGGAACGCCTCGTTGGCGACAGTCCCATCAACAAATATGGTTCTCAAGGCAGCGTGTCGCCGGACCACCTTTCCCCACGCCTCTTCCAAACGTGCCGGAGAGACTTTCGAGGCGCCAGACAAGGCGTGCATCTTCCAGACAACGTCCACTTGGTACGAGGAAGTGGCCTTGGCCTGGCTGAGGAGCATGCCCTGCTGCACGGGCGAGCAAGGGTATAGGTCCTCGATAGTCTGGCTCGAGGAAGGCCCCAACGCGTCTGCAAGGATGCTGCGCAGTCGCTCCCACGCCATGTCGTCGGGGACATGGACGAGAGGGAAATCAGCGGGAGATATAAAATTCGCGCTAGCAACAGCTCGAATGGTGTCCGACAGAGCCGTCTGAAGCAGCCGCACCCATTTGCGGACCTTCTTCTGCTGGCCCAGGTCCCAGCTGTGAGCCACAACGATACCGAGGGAGTTGTCGGGATGGATGCTGGCGGTAATACTGATGCAGGAGGGAATCAGGGATGACTTTGTCGCAACAATGTCGTCCAGCTGCTGCAATATCCTTCCCTGGAATGCCCTAGTGTCGGAATACCTGACGAGAATCTCAGGTAGTCGAGCGGCGAGAACCCTGGGGGTGTACGATTGGGCCATGTACCATACATTTCCGTTGGCAAGGCGAGTGTTCTTGACGTGTGCCACAACGCCCGCAGCGCCAGGGGCTGTCAAGTCAATGGGGAGTTGGACAGGGTAGACCGAGTCGCCATATCCGACATCCTTCTGCGCATTGTGCGCGACGTGAATGACGGGGACGGCACGATCCGTGAATATTTCCGAGAATGATTGTGCAGCCGCCGCAACCACAAGGTCCACCGGGCTCAGGCCGGTTAGTGAGCAAGTCTTGTGGAGCGCCTCGGAAGCGTGCGAGTCAACCCGTAGCGCGTATTCCGTCTCATGAGGCAAGTAAGTTTCCTCTGGGTCAAGTTCCCAGTATCCCAGGTCGGCCTCCCCCTCCGAGAGGTCTGTGGCGGAGCTTTGGCCTTCATCAGTCGCTGTAGGGGCCCGAGGAATAACAGGGGAGCCCGACAGGAGGCAGTCGAGATCTCCCAGTACAATCTCCCACGATGGCGAATCAAGCGTGATGCTGGGGGCGGATAGAGCAAGCCTATTCTGGCCTGGGAAG
Organism: Fusarium protoensiforme; assembly: GCA_011320165.1. Taxonomy (NCBI): domain Eukaryota; kingdom Fungi; phylum Ascomycota; class Sordariomycetes; order Hypocreales; family Nectriaceae; genus Fusarium; species Fusarium protoensiforme. The sequence goes on along the minus strand of JAANQP010000453.1, from coordinate 12,428 downwards.
TAATCAACGGCGAGGAGGGGACCGGTGGTGGGATCTAGTTGGGTCCGTGACTTTTCGAGAAGAGGGACTGCTTGACTAAAGGTTCCAGCACCCACATTGTCATCGTGGGTGGTGAACAAGAGTGTTTTGGTCAGATCGGCACCCACACGTTGGGACCACGCAACGCCCTCGTTGACATACGTGGTCCGAAGGGTCGGGTGGAGGTCAACCAACTTTCGGACAGCATCCTCGAGGGCTTGTCGGTCCATGGGGCCGGCCAATTGCAGCTGAGCTGTCCGAGATTCACGAGGTGGGCAGGAGGACAGCTCGAGGCCCGTCCCAAGGGCAAGGCTCTGGGCGGGATTGAGATCGCGCAGCAAGGTGGGAGGCTGGTCTGAGATGGACACGCGGTTGGCGATTTCGGTCATGGTATGGCCGCGAATAATGTCGCTAGCGGAGAGCTCGATGCCGAAGGCCCGGCACCGATTCACGACCATTATGGCAAGGATCGAGTCGCCACCGAGACTAAAGAAGGATCGATCATCAGGGACGCTATCGACTGCAACACCAAGCGTCTCGCCCCAGGCCGTTGCGAGGATCGTATGCGCTGGAGATCTTTCTCCGGAGAAAGAAGCAGCCTGCATGGTTGAAAGGCTGAGGACGGTGTCCAAGGTACCTGAGCTGAGCCGGTCAACCCACCGAGCGACCCGACGCCTATCAGTCTTGCAGGCGGTTGTCGAAGGGAGAGCTACTACGGGCAGCCAGATCTGAGGCACCATGTAGATGGGGACTTGGTGGGCAAGCTTCTCCTTAAGATTGGCCATGATACCCGAGATGTGTTCAAGGTCAAGGAGCTCAAGGTCACTGGTGCCCGAGCCTACCTTGCTCAAAACCGGATGATTGGACTTGAAAGATAGGACGGCGGCCAGGCGAGAGGCACAGGCGCCTTCTTTCGGCACAAAGACGGCGCAGTGGGCAATGTCGGGCTCGACGGCGGTCAGGTGGTTCTCAATATCGCCTGCCTCGCACCGCTGGCCACGCACTTTCAGCTGTCCATCGCGACGGCCGAAGAAGGTGATGCTTCCGTCCATGTTATATCGTACGAGGTCACCGGTGCGATACACGCGGTAAGGGGACGGCGTCGCCCAGGAAGAAGGGGCTTCATCTAGAAAGACATTGTTAGTACGGACGGGGTCATTGAAGTACTCACGCGCAACTGTCGGGCCCTCGATGAGGAGTTCGCCTATGGCCCCTATAGGCACCAGGGCTTGTGGGTTGCTTGGACGAACGATCCAGCAACGAGAGCCAATTGGATGGCCGATGACTGACGGCGGAACAGCTGGATCGCTCGAGCTGCCAGAGACGGCGTAGACGCACGTTTCCGTCGGTCCATACCCCTGGATGAAGTGGACGTGAGGACCCCAGACATCCTTAACAGACTGCGTCAACATCTCTCCGCCAGCAATGATTGTCTGCACGCAGGGGCAGTCCTGCGGACTGAAGGTACCCAGCGTCGTGGGAGTCATGAGGAGGTAGTTGGCTCGCAGTTTCGATATGGCGGCACTGAGGTTGCTAAGCCGGTCGCTGGCAGAAGGGATACAGATGCAGCCGCCGTGGATCAAGGTTGTGATGATCTCGCAGATGCAGGCGTCAAAGGTATATGAGGAAAACTGGAAAACACGAGACTGCTGGTCCATAAGCATGGCTTTACCATGAGCCCTTGAGCTGGTGCTGAGCGTTCGGTGCTCCACCACCACACCCTTGGGCTGCCCAGTACTGCCCGAAGTATACAAGATGTATGCGGCGTTGCCGGGATGAACTTGGGACGATAAGGGCACCTCCTCGGCCGGCATCTTGTCAAGAAGTTCAGAAGAGAGCACAAGCGTGTGGTTAACGCGTTGCAGTGGCAGCGCGGGAGTGTCCGCGGTGGTAAGCAAGATGCCGGTGCCGACATCATCGATAATGAACTGAGCACGGTCGACGGGCCAGGCAGGATCGAGCGGTACGAAGAAACCTCCAGCTCGCATAACGCCGATCATGGCAACAACACCCCAAAATGACTTTTCCATGCGGAATACGACTGGCACCTCTGGACCGACGTTTAGGCTCACGAGGTGCGCAGCAAGTTTGCTCGTCATGCGATCAAACTCGCCGTAGGAGAAGCCGCCGTCGTGGCCCTCGATAGCAGGAGCATCGGGATACTGCTTGACGACGTCATGAATGAGCTTGTGGGCGCAAGCGTCGACTTGGACGGGCGTCTGCTCGTTCCACTGGAGAATCTGCTGCGTCATGGGCTCATCCATGAGCTCAACATCGTCTACCGAGGCCGATTGAGGAATTGAGCTGATGGCGGCTAGAAACGCACCAAAGACAGCTTCTGCCTGGGGGTTGGAAAGCGCTGTGCTCCAGTACGAGAGCTCAACAGCCACGTTTTCCTCATTAGTGTCGAAAACCTTGACGACAACATCGTACTGTTGGAAAGAAGTTCAGTATATATGCTCCCAGAATAGAACAGGAGCGATGGCGCCTTGGGGGGGGGGGATACCTCAGCAACATCCTGGTCAGCAACTCGGCGAAGCTGAACTCCGCCCTGGTGAGACTCAGGGCCGTCGTCATCAGAGTAAAACGTCATGGTCGTGTTGAAAAGCTGGCTAGCGGGAATCTGTTGCTCATGAGCAATCTCTGCCAAAGGGTGGTGCTGATAAGGCAAGTTAGAAACGAAGTCTCGCCGCAGCGCGGTCAGCACGTCTGACATAGGGGTCGAGCCCTCCATGCGGACACGACAGAGCATGAGATTGATAAAGAATCCAACTGCGCCGTCGGCGTCATCTCCAAGGAGGTGTCTGTCGGTGGCCATGAAGGCGAAGCAGACGTCGTCGGACAAGGTATATGCCCGAAGGACCAACGCCCACGCCGCCTGAGCCAGAGAGAACAGGGTGACGCCTTGCTCCTGGCAGAAACGCCTCAGCCGCTTGACGTCTGGAATTGAGCGCCTCTTAGTCGCCACCCTGGCAGGGCTCTGAGGTATGGTCCAGTCAGTCAGCCTGGGAAGGAGACATCCAGAGAGCCCGTCTAGATAAGCTCGCCAGATTTCGCGAGCGTCCTCTCTGGGGGCCTTCTGCAGCTCCCGGACATACCGGTGTTGGAGATCTGGCTGCAGGTTTTCAGGCAGGACCCCATTGAGTGACCGCTCAAGATCATGGCCAAGAGTCTGGACAGAGAGGCCGTCGATGACAGCGTGGCTTATGAGGAGCTGACAGCGCAGTCTGCCATCGGGGGCTTTGCACAACCCTAAGCGATGCTGTGGTTTCCCCTTGTCCCACCTGGCCGCTGTCAATTGAAGCAGGTCGTCCGCGTCTAGTATTTCTTCCAGCCACGGCACTTCCACCACGTCGACTGATGGTGAGCTTAGAACGACCTGGTCAAAGAGACTACCGTCACGTACGCTCTCTACAAACGTCGAGCGAAGTGAGGCATGGCGCTGTACGACTCGCTCCCATGCAGCCCGAAGACTAGTCAGGGAAACATTGGCGCCGATGGCAGAGCCAGCCTGTGCAACTAGGTCCCAGATGACCAAAATGTTGTATGTTCCGGGGGCTTTCACCTGGCTGACGAGGATGCCCTCTTGAACCGGACAGCACGGGTAGCAGTCTTCCACCGGACCCAAGGTGTGCAGGAGAGTTTCCAGCTGGGACAGCCTGTCGGGGGACAGACCGAGCAGCGCGAAACGCTCATCAGCTGCCTGCGGGCTGACGCCGATGGCCCTGGTATCCAAGCTGGTCTGGGAGGCGCTGGCAGGCATGGACACCGACAGAGTTGACCCTTTGAGAGTTGGGGTTTCGTCAACAGTTGAGACTGGTGATCCTCCATCGTGCAAGTATCTGCTGAAGCTGTCGTCTGCCGATTCCACCCAGGCCAGGACAGCCGGCCGGTCAAGCGTACCCTGGAGCGTCAGGGGGACTCCAGCAACGACAATCCACACGAGGTTAAGATGCTCAGGCAGTCGACTAGATACATGCTGTCGGGTCGTAAACAACGTCTCGGAGAGTTGATCATCTTTTGTATGATCAAGAATCATTAGCGAGCCGGTCCTGCCCTGGCTCACAAAGCTGACAAGCACCACCAGGCGGTTAGCATGAGCACCTCGGCTCGGAACCACGACAATTGCCTGACGGATAGTCTCAGAGCTCTGCAGGATGATGTCCCTGACCTCGTTCGAAAACTGCAATAGCTGGACTTGTGGGCTCTTGCGGCCGAGAAGCTGCAAGGTGCCATCGCGAATGTCAAAACGGACAAGGTCATCAGTCAGAAAGCAGCGCCCATCGCCTGCGGGCTTTGGTGAGGATGGGGGAAGAGGCAGACACTCTGGGCGGGAAATTAATGCAGAAGTCGAGGCTTCATCGCCGCACAGGTACTTTTGCCCAAGAAACGGACTCTCGAGGAGAAGTTGGCCAGCGGCACCTGGCGGAGCGAGGCGTGTAGGGTCTTCGGGATCCATGAGCCAGGCGGCACAGCCGCGGGGCCACCCAATGTTGCGAGGAGATGCGTCAGCGGTAAGAGGCGGAGTCGAACATGCGTAACCGAGGCCGGCGGCTGGGGCGTACGCGCTGATGACAGTTGCTGCAGACGCCCATCGCTTCACACTGTTGGTTGTCAAGGTTTCCCCGGCAAGGATGATGGTGTCTACACCGGGTAGGTCATCCGGGTCGAGAACGGCCGCTAGGGACGGAGTGAGACAAGCCAATGAGGGCTTCATCCATCTACATACGTCGGCGAGACTAGTGAGCCGCTCATGTTCCAACGGAGTGCAAACACAACCACCCTCAGCGAGGGTGAATAGCACGTCCGCGACACTCGTCCTGGAATCATATGGAGCAAACTGGAGCGTCCTAGTTGCAGGCGAGAAATCACAGATGTCGCTGTTGGTCGCAATCGACGTACAGACAGCAACATGATCCAAGACGAGCAGACTCGCCGCCTCCGGGCCGTCCGAGGTGGAAATGACGCATGCCGGATGGTTTATTGTGACGGGTACCTCGGCAAGTTGTTGCATTCTGGTGGCTTCATGACCAGTAAACATCTCAGACACATCCAGCACGCGGGCTGCCAGTCCAACAACCTTGCTGAGGTTTGGGGAAGATGCGATGATCATGTTCGGAGACAGCTTGGCCACAACAGGGGTGAGCTGCTCCGCAGATAGAGTCGAACAAAGAGGAGCAAACGCGCCACCCGCCTTGAGAACGCCAAGATATACAGCTGGCACCCACCCAGACTTGTCCAGGCAGGTGGCGACTGTCGACCCGACTTGGAGGCCAAGGGAAACCAAGTGGAATGCCAGGTTATCTGAGAACCGATCCAGCTCGGCATATGTCAGTTTTACGTCCCAGGAAACACTGGCCTCCGCGTCAGGCTGACTGCGTGATCGCTGGACAATTAGGTCATGCACGCGCGAGGATGCGGGCGACGCCGGACGACCACGGAGCATTTGTAGCATTGCCACGTCTTCGGTGTCACTGAGCGAAATGCTGCGCAGGGTGACTTGAGGGGATACAGAGGCGCGCAACTGGTTGAATGCGTTCTGAAAGTTCCTGGATAGGATTGGCAAAAGTGTTTGGTCGATGACGCTCGAGTCGGCGCTCATCTCGACCGACCAGCGGCCTAGGTGCCTAGAGCATGTGATGGAAAGGGGTAAGGTCGCGGGGACGGTCGCATCCCCATCACGCTGTATCAGCATGCCATTTTTGGCAGAGGCGGTGCCGTCGTTGTAACTGTAGCGCAGGGCGAGTAGGTGTTGGTAGGGCTGGTCGGCGACAGGAGCCATGGCCGGGCAGGGGGTGGCCGAACTGTCCAACTGGGAACGAATGGCGTTCAGATGATCTACAACCAACGCTGCTCCGTCCACGACAACAGACGACTGAGGCTTCCCTTGGACGCTGGGGCCAAGAACCATCACGCTGTCGGTGCCAGCGTACGACTTTGCAACAATTGCCCAAGCCAGAAGGAGCTGCGCTGGAGCCAAGTAGCCGTTGTGGTTGGTCGACTCCTCGGACTCCTTGCCCTCTGGCATCACGTCAAGCTGCCAGTGGGTATCGAGATGGGCGGGGGCCACGCCCGCTGCGTGGTAGGGTTGGAACGCGCCATAAGAGGACAGGGCGTAGTCGACGCTGATGGCAAGCGTCTGGGTCATGCTGTCGCTAGCCTCGGCGGCAGTGGAACTGTCCTGTGGCTGCATCATGATAATGATGATGATAACGACAATATGATAAGGATGATGATGTATAGTTGTGGATCTCTCTCTAACAGGTTTACAAGACGTCTTGGGTTCAAAAATGGAATGGCCGCTGGGTAATTTATAGAGGGAATGCTAGCAATGGCAAATTGTGCACGTACGATAAACCTCCACAACCACTGATCTTCTGGTTAAACATTCTCCGAACTCAACAATCTCGATAGAGAGTTTACAGGGGTTCGCCAGCCCGCAATGTGTTCCGGGAACTCGGCAACGGACTTATTCCGTAACTACGAGGTTGCAGAAGAAGTAACCACCCCCTCCCCCAGTCAGGTGCTCCGCGACACTTCCCTATGCGCGATACCGGATGTAGATAAAAATGACTCAGATACGGACTACTTCGATAACTCAGAGGGCTAAGTGTAGCAGCCGGGACGCGCGGAATATCTGACAGAGATGAGGGAATTCCCCTGCAAGGTATGGGAAGGGAAATAACAGCCGTGCGGTGTTTCAGCGACTTAAACTCTGCAACGGAGGGGTTGCTGACTATGCAGCGGAGAATTATGCTGGAAGAAGGTTAAATCGGCTGTTCTGTGCGTCGTTTGACTTGTGGTATAAACTCTATAACCCCCATTACATATCTCCTTGCTTGCGCGGGGACTACCAGAGCGTACTCATCCCCACTGCTAAGGCACTATCTAAGACTTTAGTGAATTATATAATATCAGGTTAAGGTCTTATCCTACTTTTTTAGTGAGCAATATGATAGACTACTCATAATTAGTGTAGATCCCTGTCTAATACCCGATGGTAGTCCCCGCGCAAGCAAGGGGATACCCCTTAATCTGGCCTGTGCTTAATATCTATGCTCCCTGTATTGTTAGCTCTTCTGAGCTGACACTTCTGAGCTGACAATGCATAGCATACTACACGGCATGTATCAGCGTGTCACAGACCATCCTGTCCTTACGCTAGACCGGCAGCTCACACGAGCAGCAGTGGTTCGTTTGTCCCATCCCCTGCTGTGTACGGAGTACTTTACTTGCCTGCAAATAACACGCAACCTGGATAGTTACCAGCCACAAACGAAAAAAGAAAGCCAACCTCCTGGTCCAGTTCAGTGGTTATTATCAAAGTTCTGTACTAAGTACGTAAAGGATGATGAGACAGAATTTAAGGTCTATCATATTCTATAAAACGCTGCGTTTCCGGTCTTGACAGGCACACCAACCCAGAACTTGCATCGCTATATCTCTGACGACCGAGGAGCACATTACCCTACCGCTAAAGGTGTCTAGTGCCGTGTAAGAAGATGAGCGGAATCGCATTCAGGCAATTTGTTCGATCCCAGTACACTCCGATCCATCTCCCAGGCCATGATTTTGCCCAGCAGACCATCATCGTCACCGGAGGAAACCGTGGACTCGGTCTGGAAGCAGCCCGCCACTTCTTGCGCCTTAACGCTGCTAAGATTATCCTCGCTATGCGGGATGTCGGCCAAGGCCATGATTGCATAGCATCCATGAAGAAGTCCTGCCCGTTGTCAGAGGGTGTCGTCGAGATATGGGAGCTGGACCTTACCAATGTTGAGATGATCAGGCAGTTCGTCGCCAAAGCCATGAAACTCCCACGATTAGACGCAGTTATCCTGAATGCCGGCATGGCCACCATGTCGTTTCAAACCGTTGATGGTGTGGAGAGGACTCTTGCGACAAATGTCACCGGGACATTCCTACTCGCCATTGGCCTCCTGCCGGCACTGCGTCTATCAGCTATCCGATGTAATGTTCGCCCCCGAATCGTCCTGGTCTCTAGCCAAGGCCACCAATCTGCCATCTTCGCCGAGCGAACGGCCGACGATATTTTCGGCGCCCTTAACGACGCTCGCGAGGCTGACATGGCAGACCGGTACGATACCACCAAGTTGCTCCAACTGCTGGCCTTCTATGCCCTTGGAGACACCGTCAACCGGTCCTGGCCAGGCAGCATCATCTTCAGGGCTGTCGACCCAGGGCTATGCGACACCGGCCTCACCAGAGGAATGCCGCTGCTCATCCGCATCATCCATCGAATAATGAAAATGCTGCTGGCGCGGACGCCCGAGGTCGGTAGCCGCTGCATCGTCTTGGGCGCCCCCGACTTTGATAAAGGCGACTACCACGGCGGTTACGTCAAGGACGGCATCATTGAAAGGTGAGATAGTCAAGCTATTCTGAAGTGCATAAAATAAACTGATGTTTTCTTTACTCAAGCCCCCCGGATGCAGTGACAGGTCCTGAGGCAGCCAAGCTGAAGGAGCGAGTGTTCTCTCAACTTATGTCGCTGCTGCACCGAATGGATCCCCAGATCATGGACCCGGGCCTATCGATGGAATCAGACCAGGAGGCGACCCGCGTGACTTGACAAGTATCTGTGTGGATGGGCCTCTCAGAGATTCTAGGCAACGTATGAGAGGAAGTATCTTTTGTGCAAGGGCTTGGCCGGATGATGTGACAGCAATATTATCTCTCTTAGACTTTGGGCCCGTGTTGAAGAACCGAGGTCAGTTCATATTCGATGGGGGCAGTGGGAATCACCATGTAACATTGTCATCCCTTAAACCGGCCCCCTTCAACATGGGCCGGGCTGTTTCCTCACTAAATCGATAGTAGGCAATGGAGCTTGGTCTGAGAAAGGCAATCAGGAAAACAGCAACGTCATAAGGCATGCTGAAGGAAAGAGGGTATTCATGAATTGATTTTGCCAACTGCGTCTTGCTTTCCATGTATATCCAGAACTGGCTTTCAACTTCGAGGAAATTCACTGTGTTGGGCAGATTAGAAGAGCATTAGTGGCCTCTCACCATTTATTGTGACACATGACACCTCGTTCCTATTCCAAGCCAGGCTGGGAACGACTTGAACTGATTTGTAAGGAGCAGAGCTAGTGTCTCACAAACCGCTACAATGTGCGGACTAGGGGTAATGGATACACCGAGACTTCCGGAGTGGGGGTTAGGCCGTCCGTCTATTATCTCGGGGGACCTGTCCCAGTTCCTTGCCAAGGATTTGAGATGTCATCTATCATTTCCCCAAGGTACGCAGCATCTAACTACGCAGTGTATAGTATGATACATGTCGGTTCAGTGTCCCGGTTCGTCATGGAATGGCCATCTCACCTGCCTCCCCTTACCAGGATTATACAGATTTGCTGGGACGATACTTGGCAATAGCTGGTGCGGCCCGATTAGAATCTCGGGTTGGTTCCTAATATGTGATACTCCGGACCTTAAAGTTCTTACCCCTGATGTTGCTTTCTTTGCGGGGACTGCTGACCTTGCATATGACCCCTGTGGTTTGTATGACTTGAACCCTGAATCTGAACTGGGCCGTGAAACCTATCGTCCGATCCGTGAGTGCGGATAGAGGCCAGTGTTTGCTAATGGCTATGGTTTTATCTTCCTATTTGATCATGACCTCTTGCCTGCCTATTACTTGAATAGACTATTAAAAGGGACGAATTCGCTGAGTTTCGTAGTCCCAGACCCTCAACAGCTTATATTCATTTCAGAGTAGATTCTTTCTCTTTTAACATCTCAGGAGCCTAGTTCCGCAATGGCTTCGCGGATCAACTACGCGTCAACAGAGGTCTTGGTCCTCGACCTTCCATGCAACGAGATTCATGAACTCGGCCATGCGCTATGGTCTATCACGGTTGACCTCTTTCACCACTCTGATCGCTGGACATTGACTTGCCTGTTGGAAAAGAACGGTCAGTGGGAGAACAGCTACCGTGTTGTCAGCATCAAAAGCTCTACCACAATCGATAAGCTCTTCGACGCTGAGAGACTCACAGAGCCACCGAAAGAGGCCGAGGATGTAGAGACTACTTTTGGTATTGCCATTGGGAACTCTGGAGTTTCAGTCCCTAGATTTGAAAAATATGCAAGTCAAAACAACTCCCGAACAGTTATGAGGATAGTGTCTAACTAATTCCAGTCGCCATACATCTTACAGCTCTCGGACTGCGGTGGCAGGACAACCGCCCAGGTCCTGTACTCGGGGAAGAAGAACGCCGAACACGCTAGGGTACTTCTCAAGTCATTCTACGCTCTCTGGGAAAGCTTTGGCTCGCCTATCTTCGATAGCAGACGCCCTGTACGTGAGCTCGATGTCCTTACCCACGAAGATGTTCGTATCTTCGAGTTGGTGAACAGTGGCAGTCTTCTGCGTCAGAATCAGTGCCTCCAGGACATAGTTCTGGAGCATTCTCGTCGAACTCCTACGGCATATGCCGTTCGTGCCTGGGACGGGAATTTGACGTACAGTCAACTCGATGACCATGCCAGTCGCATTGCCACCATGCTCCGGTCTGCCGGCATTGTCGAAGGTGACTTCATTCCATCCGTGATGGAAAAGTCATACTGGACCATTGTCGTGTTGCTTGCAACTCTAAAAGCTGGCGCCGTTTTTTTGCCCATCGACCCGAAGAGTCCAGCTTCAAGGACGAACAGCATCTTCCTCCAAATCTCGGCCAAGATGTACTTCTCGAACCTTCGACGTGAGATGCGGCGCAAGCTCAACCCATCTATCGCTTGTGTTGACTCCTTTGAGGAGATTGTCCAGCACCAGCAGCCAGGACCGCTGGCGGCGTCTCGTCCCGATGGTCTTGCAACTTGCTTCTTCACCTCAGGGAGTACAGGAAAACCGAAGGGGGTCATCCACGACCATGCTGCCATCTGCACTGGTGCTTTTGAGATTTTGGGTCCGTTTCACATGGACAATCGGACGAGCTGCCTGAACTTCACGTCACCCGGCTTCGATGTGAGTGTCTCCGAGATTTTTGCAACTCTCTACGGTGGTGGTTGTGTCTGTGTTCCTTCTGAACAGGGCAAGCTCAACGACCTGAACGGAGAGATGCGGGCTCTTGGAGTCACTCATGCATTCCTCACCCCTTCGATTGCGGGCCAGGTGAAGCCCGATGAAGTACCCACGCTGGAATACATCATCCTCGGCGGCGAGCCTCTGGGCAGGGCTACTCTTGAGAGCCTCCACAACGACGTTCACCTCATTAACGCCTATGGCTGTACTGAGTCGGGACTTTGGGATACCGCATCGGAGAGATTGACTCTCCAGAGCAGCCCGAGTAATGTTGGGCAGTCTACGGGACCACGCATATGGATCGTGCACCCGAGCAACCCCAACAACCTTCTCCCATTTGGCACCGTCGGCGAGGTTATGGTTGAGAGTCACTGTCTGGCGCGCGGGTACGTTGGCGATAGGCCAGCCAAGTCCGGCTTCATCCCCATGCCTGGCTGGAGGCATGAGCTTCTCTCCACGCTGGAGCACGGCCATTTCTACCTGACGGGGGACCTGGGTTCGTATAATCCCGACGGCAGCATCAATCTCCATGGCCGCAAGGACACTCAAGCCAAGGTTCGAGGCCAGAGGATCGAGCTCGGCGAGATCGAACACCAATATCGTGCGATTCTGCCCTCTTCCCGTATCGTGGCAGACGTTGTGCCCGCCGGTAATGGCACGGTACTGGCGGTCTTCGTTGAGTCAACCGCTAAGGATGCTGGAGATACGGAACCGGCCGTCTGCCTTGACTCTGTGTCCATCAAGTCAGCTCAAGCCGCCCAAGTGGCTGCCACGCCAGCTCTATCGGCAGCATTGCCCCCGTATATGGTTCCCGAGATCTATATTCCTATTACCAGCGTCCCTCTCACCATGTCTGGCAAGACTGACAGGCGGAGGCTTAGAGAGCTGGCTCAAACTATCACAACAGCCCAACTGGCTACCATAAACGGCGTGTACAAGAAAAAAGATCAACCATGCAACGAGCGCGAGCTATTGCTGCAGGAAGCCTGGGCAGCCGTTTTCCACGTGATGCCTACTAAAATCGGCATTCACGATCATTTCTTGAAGATCGGAGGTGACTCCATCTATGCCATGAAGGCTGTGGCCGCCGCGCGAGAACGCCAGTTGAGCATCACCGTTGGCGATATCTTTGGAAACCCGACCATTGCCTCGCTAGCAAAGATTGCTAGACGCCTCTCGGTCCCTCTTGCAACAAGGATTCCGCTACAAGGAGCATTCTCAACAGAGCAGTTCATGTGGCAGTCAGGTACACGCGCTTAGGGAGAGTTGTAAGATTGTTAAATAAGATGCGCCTTGATATATATTTTTTCATAGTTATTAGAGGGAGTTCTGCTTTGCGGATAAAATATCTAGTTATATAA
>JAANQP010000452.1:0-68301 GCA_011320165.1 Fusarium protoensiforme | reverse complement strand
AGTCAATGGGGTCAAGAAATGAGCTTGATGCAGCAGTGACAGAATGGATGGATGCGTTGCTCAGGGGCGCAAGCGGGCAGGAGATGAGGAATTTTGGTGGTTCCAGATGCTGCCGTTGGTGATGCAAACATGAATATTGCGTGGTGTTGATGTTGTTGAGCCCAGCCCTGCCCTGCCCAACCCGACGGACGGGACTCGATTCTCAGTCAGCAACAGCAGCAACACCTGAAGCGTCCCACCCCGCCCGCTGAATCGCCCACTGTAGCACCCACTGCAGCAGCTCGTCCGAGTGAGAACGGGTCTCTGCCTCTGCAGCATGCGGCTGTCCAGAAACAGACTCTGAGCTGCCTCGGGTTCCTGGCATGAAGTGCAGGCATCTTCTGGCCAACCATTTCGCGTCTGGGAACCAATCACATGAGAGCTAAGCCTCCACTCCATCTGCCGACTGGGACATGGGTCTCACCTCCAAGCTTCCCAAGTCAATATCCACGAGGTGTAGGATTCCATCCAGTTCCTGCCAACGTAAGATGATTGATTCACTCGTCATATTCCAGAGCGGGCGACGGCGAAGGCCAAGACGCAGTTCGAGTGTCATCCCATCCGACGTTGCCTCGACCACGCTGCTTCCGAATTCCCTCACGAATTCCAGACGGGGGGAACACGCTTCGTCTCGGCCAATCCCTAGACCCGGCACTCAATACCAGGTTCTGATATCGCCCGGTCTTCCCTCCCGATCCTACTCTTACTCATCCCCCAGCACCTTAGCATGAGCATGACGACTCTTCATCTGTCCAGTCCCACGGGCTTAGACCGAAGGACGCTAGCTAGCGTAAACCGTCCTTGTTTCACGCTCTTGTTTCACACCAGTAAACGACATGGGGGACACTGATCTCGCTCGTCGAAACAGACGGTGAAGAAAGAGAAGAGCCGATGATGGCGCACGCGACTTCCGAGCGCTACAACCTGCCACACGAGGCTTTGGAGTCGACGCAAATAAGGCACGCATCCGATCAAGAGTCTCGCAACAAAGGCTGCTTTGATATTTGTGTCAACCACCGAGTCGTGATATGCACGGTTTCGGCAATCATCCCGCACTGGCTTCTCGAATAAGCCCCAGCCATGGATGGATGAATTGAGGCTTTACTTTTTTTTTTCTTTGGTCTGACACAGTCTGTCACGATGAGAACAATGACGGTGGCGCTACCTACGGAATCCAGAGTTTCCGGAAACGTCAGCACGGCGCGGCTGTGACGACGAGCGAAGCATGGGCACGAGGACGGGCCTCGGCTCTTCTTTCACACTACGTTTTGCTTGAGGAGGGAGCTGAAAAGAAAAGTCGAGAACCAAGCAGGGTGCATCGCTGACTGGCAACCTTGTAGCCTCTGACGAACCCATGAGTGCATTGCCGGAACGGAATGGAGGGAGACATTGCTGCACCTCGGCGAGAGCAGCCGGGTTGATGGCTTTGTTCTTGGAGAACCATGGCATCATGCGTGCATTTGCCGCCCCCGGGTCCATTTCGTCCTTCTTTGTTTACTTTGGCCAGTGCCTGAAGCTTCAGCCTTGTCCCGTGGTTCGATGTAAGAAGATGGGCTTGGCTGCATCAAAGACCAACAACACCAGACAAAGACGAGCCATGTTACGGTACTTTCAAAGAAAAAGAAAGCACTCGCCGAGAATAGTGCCAGAATCAGCAGCTCTTCAAACCACAATCAACCCACAATCGTTTCTTCTAGCGCCTCTGCCGGGCCTCCTAATGCACATCATCAAGATCAACAACCACCACCGTTATTTCCCCAGACCCCCCATCACTACCTTCATTAAAGATTTAATAATTCGAGGAGTGTGTAAAAAAGCAAGCCCATGCTCAACAACCTCACTCACTTGGGTGTGATATTGACTATTCTATTCATAGTACGTCCCCTTCTCAAGCCACAACACGCGAGATGCCTCAATGCCCGCAGATTGCGCCAGGCTTTCGTAGCGGGTCCCCTTTGAGGCTTGTGGTAGCAGCAGCACCCCGGCATCGCCGAACATTTCTAGAACAGACGGCGTCGGGAGAGCCTCCTTGAACATTTCATTGTTGACCGCTCTCCTTGGCTTCTACTCCTTGATGGAAGAGAGCTAAAGCATTAACGCGCATCTTAAGATCTCAGCCTGCCAGACTACAACTCTGTAATTTCCATGCTACTCCCTTTTCCTTGATGATTCTCTCTCAGTGTCAAAGACCATCCATCTCTTTGTCCCGTCGTGGAGGCAGAAACTATGGACTCGATCAGTCTCGGACGGACCATCATCAGGTACGCGCTCTCGTAATACCAATGTTTGACAACGCATATCGACTCCGTCTCGTGATGTGTGACCCAACGGCCCCAACATGACGCGCCAGTCTTTTATGTTTATTTTTTTTCTCTGTATTCTTGCTTCTTCCGTCAAGCCATCGTCATATAACGGGCATCTTCCTTTGTCTTGGTCTCCTGATGGCCAACGCCCGCGGGTGGGAGCGGAGAGTTATTGATTCAACTCGTCCGACTCCCCGACAGAAGCACTGGTTGTCCTTAAAGGCCGCCCACATCCCCAACTTTATGACCTCTCCATCTTGGAACCAGATTCTGCACGTTCACGCGGGCTCGTTTCAGAGCGGGCACTTGCAACTATGACCACTGCCTGACCTTGAGTTGTGAGTGTACTGGCCAGCCAAGAAGGTATATATTCAACATGCTTCCATCTCCATCCACCCCCTCTGTCGCCACTCGAGAGTTACAAGATGGCCATGAGACTCAGTTAGAGGAGCGATACTGCCCGTCGCTTGTCCATATTTACATATTGTGTGTTGTGGCATGTTCGATATCCTTGTTCCCTAACATCGCATCCATCTTTTCGCATGATACTTCGCTGTCCTTACCTTCTCCCCCATGATTCATCGCACATGCCATACTTTTACGACGACGGGGAGTCGAGTCTCAAGAAGGGAACCATTAAATTTCTATCTCCTCTATCCTCCCATCTCCCTGCGAATATCTCCTTGGCCGCTGTAACATTTCAAAATCAACGCATGATAGACTCCCGAGTCATGACACAACCACATCCATATCCCTCAGCCGTCGCAAGTCCAGATGGGACTATCCGTACAATGTAAGAACTAAATCAAGAAACAGTGCAACATGGGGATTGGGGGCAACAACCATAACAGCATAGAAACCATCGACAACACCATGCTCGGAGAATTTACCGGTCCTCCAAGGCACAATCCCCAAGCCAAATAAACCCCTGAAGAGTCGAGTCCCCGATAAAGTCCAGGTTTCTCACCCGAGCTCAGCTCATGGCCCATCTCCTTCCAATCGCAACAACTCCGCCAGCAAACACGTCCATCCAGCCGAGCCTGTCCAGGGAGTCTCCGAGTGATTTCAGAATTCGTGATATACGCCAGCGACTGAGAATGACGGGTAGGCGGCAAGTATGGATAGCTTTTGAAACATCATGGTGTATTATCTCGAGGTCTGAAATTTTTGCTCGGTATAGCCGTCAACTCCCTTGGATTCCCCTAGTATGAAATCGTCCCCCCACAGCTGACCCCGGCTCGTTGAATTATCGCTTTGTAGTAGAAAACGGTCGGAACCGAGAAGTGCGTGCCGCGGAGACTCGAGGCGCATACAGAGGGCAACTGAAGAACACAGAGGAAACCCATCCAGTAATACAACCACCCATTACCAACAACCCAGGTTGTGTCAGAAAAGGGGAAACTATGGTGCAGAGAATTTTGCAGTGCGGAGGGAGACAAGAAACGATGAGGAAAACAACGACGAAAAATAAAAGAAATGGAGGTATCGCATCAGCCAGTGTATCTTCTTTCCCAAGTCCACCACGGGAAAACAGCCCACATTCGAGTTCTCGCGTGCGTCCGGCCGGGGAAAGTCGTCTGTAGAGGGTATGTGTGAGAAATAGGTGCGGTTCGTCACGTCGTCCTGCGTACGCCAATAGTCGCGACTGTGATGGGCGTCGTTGGTCCTGCTCGAAATCGGTGGGCGATATAATCGTTTGAACGCAGGTGGTATAGAGGCCGCGGCGCGTACTGGCATTTGTATATCCAGACAAAAGGTCCATCGTGGTCGCAAACAGCGTTTAGTAGGCCCAGATTTTAAGCTAGGGATACTGTTAGTGACAACTCATTGGGAAAACTCGTCCTAGCATTCGAGGCCAGAGGACACGCCTGTGGCGCCGTTGATGGTTCAGCAGTTTACTCACCAGAGAATCCCATGAGCCCGTGCACAAGCTTGTGCCGTCGTTGCTCACGCCCAAGCAGCTGACTCTGTTCTCGTGGCCGACGAGAGATCCAACCTTTTCACCTCGAGTAATATCCCACACCTATGTCGTGTTAGCACGAGTGGAATTACTGACGCTCGAGAACAATGTCACGAGCCAGACAACAATGCTCACCTTGCACTCGAAGTCATCGTAACCAGCAAAGAGCAATCGTCCAGAGACGGATGTGGCTACCGAGGTGATACCACAGAGAATGGACTCAGACTACCGATTGCGTTAGCGTAGGCTCAGGAGCCAATTTGCCAGAGACCCACACTTACCCCGTAGAGGTTGAGTTCACGATCAGCGCGAATATCAAAGAGACGGCAGGTGGCATCGTCGGATCCGGTCACAAACGAGTGGCCGTCAGGGAAGAACTGGATGGCATTGATGTCGGACTCGTGACCAGCAAAGGTCTGGACAGCCTTGCCGGCGCGGATATCCCAGAGCTTGGCGAAGGCGTCGCAAGCACCGGAAATGAAGGTGTTCTGGTTGGTCGGGTTGAGGCTGATGCTCATGACGTCGCCGAGATGGTCGGCAAACTCGGTCACCTTCTGGCCCGTCTCAATATCCCACTTCATACAAGTCATGTCACCCGACGAGGTGAGGATGCTGCGGTCGTTGATGAAGCGGCAGCAGGAAAGGTAGCCGGCGTGGCCAGACAGCTCGCGGGCGACACGCGTGGGGCCATCGCGTTGCTGGTTCAGGTTGTAAATGGAGCAGATATTATCGAGACCACCGCAGGCAACAAAGTTGCCGCTGGGGGCGTAGGCGCAGGTCATGACCCAAGATGAACGGAGGGGAATGGCGTGGACCTTGTTGGTGGTGTAAGCATCCCAGATAATGAGCTTGCCATCCTGAGAAGCAGAAACGAGGTGCCTCCGGTCGGTAGACCAGTGCATAGCGTAAATCTTGGCCAGATGACCCTTGAGCGTCCGCTTGGCCTTCATGAGCTGGTTCTTGGGGATAGGCTCGTGGGCCTGTTGCGCGACAGCGCGAACTGTTGGGTTGGAAAGACCGCGTCAGCATTGGTTTCCCCAGCAGAGACAAGACATTGTCGGAATGACGTTGATAGCGCATGAGAAGCCTTGTTTACAAATCACGTCCATGCAATCATCGCGGGTGTTGATGTGACGGGCGATCACACCCGCCAGGGGAGAGCAAACGAGGAGAAGCACATACGGGTTGTGTCGGCGAGGTCATCCTTCTTCCTCTTGATTCGGTCCTTCAGAGTCTCAGCTTCGCGACGGGCCTGCTGGATGCGCGACTGCATAGCCTCGGGCGACACATCGCTGGGGCCTTGAGAATTCATTGTGATCGAACGACGGACGCGCGAGGAGCGAGACGGGGAGCGGGATGGGATGTTTCGGAAGCGGTGTCGAAGGCGAGAACGAAGTCGAGGCGAAGACGACGATGCTCAGGTCCAAGTCGAGCTCGAGGAGAGCAGAGCAGAGCAGAAAGGAGCGGCGATCGAGAGGAGAAATTGACGATGGGCGGAAACAGAGGCTCGGCCGGCTGAGGTCGGTGGATGAATGGATGGAAATGGACAAACTGCAGTGCGAGTGGAGAGGGAGATGGCCGGAGAGGGAGAGAGAGCGAGGAGAGGAGGATTGCTAGTGGTAGGGGCCCTTTAGGGGGGGAGGGAATGCAAGCTACAGGGGGGTGTGTACGTCGAGTGGGTGAGTGTGGGCGCGGGCGGCGTGCGAGCCAGTCGCAGCACAATGCCTTAGCTGGAGGACGGGACCTAGGACATGACCACCATCCATCCCAAATATCGACAGCTGCGGACGGGCAGAATTTCGGCCGGTTCCTCAAAGTCAGCTGTATTCCAGGTAATTGGGGGTTGCTTTTGTGGTGCTTGTTGTCATCGTGGACGGCTTGAGGAAGGAATAACGCTCTACCGCTCTACCTCGGTCCGCCCAAAGACGGCCGGTACATCGTCCCTCTCAACGTCCAGCGCAGATTCAATGTACCTCCCGTCGATTTCTCTAAGGCCCCGCCGTCAAATTTACAGTGGACTCTTCCACCAAGGAGACGCACGTACCGCACCGCACCTGCAACTAGAACCCTGCGGCCGTCGCCGTCGCCCCGACCCTTTTTGTGCACTTCTTCCGGGCTTCCATCCATCCATTGATCCATCATCCACTCAAATGGCATCCTCTTCATGTACGGGCTCCATGGCCATCATCATCGACATCACCACCTACGTTTGGATATCTCATTCCAACTTTAAACGCGTAATGCCCTCCTTTATCGGAGGTGCCTACCGTCGACTATGATCCAAGTCCCAGCCGGGAGCTGTCCTGTCCCCTCCTCGATGGAAGGCGACTTTGCTTTGTGCAGCAGTATCCGTACATTCATATTACATTACATGCACAGCATCAACAACAGACCAGCCCCTGACCTCGTCCTGGGAACCATCAACTCAGCCCACCCGAGCTTCCATCAGAAGCTCACCTCGCCCACTGAGAGGCCGAGCCAGGCCGTTCCGGGCTGCGAACAGGGCTAGAGCCTCGCCCTAGCAGCGGAGGGACCTAGCCCGAGCTGGATGCAAGTCTGGAGGCGCACCACCACAAACCAGATTGCAACCCAGATTGCAGTGGGCACGGCCACTGGATGCGTAAGTCCGCTGGTCAGAGGGCATCCGCCCAGAGCCACTGAGGTGATCTCCCGCCAAATTTGATCATGGCATCCATCCAGCTCCGACAAGCTTCAACACCAGAGAACCAGCCCACGGCATTGGATATCGCAGGTCATCTGTTGATACGACACAGTGTCCTACCCGGTTCGCCTCAAGGGTGCTCATGACAGTCAAGGCTGTCGAGGATAGCATGTTCTTCTACTTATTCAGGAGGATGACCAGGTGCCTGTTTAGCAACTCATACCTAGAACCTGGACTAGCTACTCGTAGCTTGGGCCAAGACGAGCCCAGTCCAGCCCAGAAGGTGTACGCTACCTACTGCCCTCGAGAGTGACCTTGAGCTTCACAGCGCACCTGCTGGTCTCAGAGGTACCTCCTCCAAAGAAAGCCGTCGTGGGCTGTTTTCCGGGCTGCCGCTTACAGGCCTTGTTGACTCCACCATCATCCACTCAAATCAATCCTCGCTGGTTCACTTACTCGACGGGGTTCAACCCAATGACCCCTGGGAGGAAAACACGACACGGTCGACAGGCAGTACCTGCTTGGAGCGATATGGGGTTGCAGCCCCCCATTGTCGTCGGGACAATGATTGGTTTTGTCTATGACCCCTTGCGGCCGAACAAAGTCCTGGCGATGAGGGCCTGGTTTCTCCAGTTGTCATTACTGGCTTGCTCCCAAACAGCTGGAATGGACAGAGACAAAACACCAGGTCTCGGGTGGTCACCGCGCTGCTCCCCAGTACGAGTGGTCCAGGGCTTCGAGTCGGCTTCTTCAAGCCCCCTATGGTATGGTATGCTTGACCCGTAACCTTGTGGTCAGTCGGCTCCCGCAATAGCCAAGGATGCTCGGTACCTTGGTACGGTTTCGTCGACAAGACACCCGTGGAACAAGACACATTGTCCGGCCCCGGGACAACGGGACTCTACCCAGGCACGAAGATGTCTAGAGCATGGCCCAAGAAAGCTTTGCGCAACTTAAAAAACGCACTGTGCCGACGCCGTTTGCGACTTCGGAGTTGGAGGCGATATCTGCCAGCAGTCAGCGCGATGCCTCCAACATTGTTCCAACTGGCAACAACAAGCTGCAATAATTCGGTCGCGGCCCCCGGCTCCCATCATGGTGCATATGGGGCAAGCAGCTGCAAGCCTTCCGGGGAACAAATGGAGCCGCGGAGGATCTTGTGGAGCCAACCTCAGGAGCTCCGGTAATCCCTTGTTCCTTGCAAGGCAGGCTCCTGGGGGCTTGTTCTTCTGTTGCGATTCTGGGCCCTGCTCCTCCATGGATGGCTTTCTCGGTTGTCCTGGCTGTCGATCATTCTTGCACTCAATTGCTGCCAATGGACCAAGAAGCTCAGGTGCTTGTTCGCCGTTTACGTCTGGCGGCGTTCAGCATGAAGCTTGTTGATAGGGCGACTCCTCTGATTCGAGCCGCCAACCTCCACTCACACCCATATCCGTCGACTGCTCGTACGACAGCCATTCCGCGGCTCAGCCTGAAGCAAAGCAGCCAACCGCCATCCGTCAGACAGTTGATTCCGAATAAGGAGTGGGCGCTCTCGCTGTTTAAGAAGAGCCGAGCAGGGCACAACATTGCTGGCGTTTGGCCCCTTTGACCAGGCAGGGACTTTGGGTCGTGAGCGACGGTGCCGTACTACAGATGGTACCTGCAGCAGAATGCAACCTCCAAAGTGCGCTATGCATAGCGCATCCAGATCACAATGCCTATGGATGGTCGAGTTCCACATATGCCAGGGCCTTTTTGAGGACAGCCAGCAAAAGCGGCTTTTCTCATCTACGATCGAGGCCATCCCTGAGTTCCCGCATAGTCGGCTTGGCTGGCTGGTATGGTTGTCTGTCCAGTCAAATACAGCCTGAGTCTGTCAAGATCGGCCTTCCGCCGCCGTGGCTCCAAGATTTTCATGGTGTCATGTTCTCAGTTAGCCTCGCCCACTGCAGAAAAGATGGGACAAGACAACGCGCCTTGAGACAGGCATGCGCTTATTCGAATCAACATGGCGCCTATTAGAGCAGAAGGTCCAGGGCCCCAACGCAATTTACCATCCGCCAAACATCCACCCACTCAAGGCCTGAGGGAGGGGCTTACGATGTGGCCAAACCCCAGTCCCCTTACCCGTCCCATTCCCAGTTCGGATAGTGATGGACGATGGACGATGATGCCCCTGATGAGCCCAGGGGTGTTGACAGGCATTTCTTCCCGACTGCCTCTTCCAGACACCCAGGGCACATCGGCTGCTAGCCCGAGGTCTCGTGCAGACATAGTTACAGCACCCAATGTCCTCGCGCAGATGGTCAAGAATAGCCCTTCGGCTAACAGTCACAGATTCGACATGTTTGCCGTTCCTGTACCTCGAACTATCTCGCGATGACAATCTCGGCTTTGTTCCCAAATCGACTTCACGGCTTCGGTGCAAGGTTGCTCTCACCAACAGGTTACCAGTTCTCAAGCCGGCATTAGCAATGACAGCCCATTACAATATTTGAGCTTGTTATATGCCGCGCCTCGTTCAACAAACTCGTCGCCAATGCCACAAAGAGCTATTGCCGTGGTCTCACTGGCGTTGATCTCTCCTGACTCCTGATCAAAGGCGCGCTCATTTGAGTCGGGAAAAGCTCGAGGCCAGGCGATAGCTTGCCGGCTTGGCGCCCCTTTTGCTTCCAGATGGTCCTTCACACCAGCAGACAGACAGACGGACAGACAGCAGTTCCAGTGCCTGCGTGTGTGTTCCCCTATCTCCGGTGCATGATTCATGACACCACCTCCGTTTATTTCCTTCTCGAAGCCCTAGCCAAGACTTCCCTTTGTCCCAGCGACCGGGCTCCGTTTTTGATGTGACGGAAAGTTGGACGCCAAATTTATCTTATTTCCTTACATGGCTTGACCAAGGCATTTTCCCTTGCTCATGGTCACTTGGTGTTGGTTCGCGCTTACAAATGTGAACGGAAGCCCGGCGATCTCATTTCTGCGAGATACGACGCAGCTAGAGAGAGCTTCCTTTTTCCTTGTCTTGTCTCGTCTTGTCTTGCTTTTCGTTTTTCCTGGCTCAATGTGCCTTGTCCATGTCGCAACATGCAGGCATGACTCGGTGTCGAATATCCCTACGCAGGTCCGCGAGCCGTGCGTTGTTCTACCAGCGAATAATTGTTAATCCGAGAGTGTCCCTCCGTAGCCAGCTTGAAGGCTCTCCATGGATGCATGGGGCCTTATTCGACAAATAAGGTCATGAATAGGAAGAACAAGAGACAGTACGACCAAGGGAACATTCCCTTGGCTATGTTCGGTTAGCGCGTAGCTGGCAGCTTCCAGGAAACAGTGAATGATTCGATTCACCCAACTACAAGTGTAGGGCACCGAATCATGTTGGCCTGTTTAATAGCCTTCAACAGGGGCAAAAGGTACAACGACACCGTCGAGACCCAAGAGCTTGCCAAGGCCCGCGTGGATGCCTGGCTCGATCTGGAGGATGAAGCTGTCCTGTTCGGCTGGTTGCACTGCTTCTCTCATCCCATAACGATGGCTCATGGATACTGTGAGACTTTCCAGTAGCAAGGCTGGCCCTTGGCATATGAGTAATGGGGCATTTGCCAAGACACGACTCATTACTCGTCTATCTGTAACAACACGAGCAACATCCGGAAACGGTGGTTGAGTTCGACAATACCACTACCCTATAGGGACCAACAATCGTGACAGAGTATCTCCTAGTACAGTGCCTCTGTATGGGAGGATAGTCCAAAAGGAGTGGGCTTCAGTTTAGAATTTTAAGGCTTTTCTTGGTTTCGTCAGTTGACTTGTCGTGTCGATGATCCTCTGATTAATGGCGAGCCGTGATCGCGTTCAATCCAAACATAACCACGGACTCATAACCTATAAATAAACAGTTACTCTATGAACCGCAACCTTTTCTACTGGCCACCCATCAACATGTGTCTTCTCGCCAACCTAAAAGTCACGACTCTCTTAATAATGACCAGAAGAAATTCCTTGCCTCTGAAAAACCAGCCCAATCCCGACCAGAAGCTCTACCCTGTTTTTATCTACACCCAACAACCCACCAGATAGGACCGAATTCTAGTGGTTCCCATGCCAGAAGTCTACTCCAGTACCGCCCACCGTGTAAAATGACCTAGTGCGTGCTTGCCCACTCCCTGAACCACTCGAGCGCCTCTGGGTTTGCGACGCTCGCATTTGTCTTGATGTTGAGGCCAGAAAGGATCTGCTTGACTGCCACCTCGATCCTACAACCAAAAAGTCAGCACCGTCCAACATGAAAAGCGCGAAAGGTAAATGAGATACTCACTTCTTGCCGTTGCCCGTCTTGGGCACCCCTCCGCCACACTCCTCCACGACGCCTGGGACATGTCGTGGGCTCAGCTCGGCCTTGATCTTGGCCTTGATGCGTGTGCGTAGGTCATCACCAAACTTTTGCCCTGGGACCATCACCACGAAGAGACACACCGTCTCGTCCGTGTCTGTCTCCCTTCGTCGCCCAACACACACAGCGTCCTCTACCTCCGAGGCAAAGAAGCGTGTTAGGATGTTGTATATCTCGGCTGATCCGAATCGCACGCCCGAGGGCTTCAGAACACCGTCTGATCGACCCAGCATGACGAGACTGCCCGTTGCAGGATCGGGGATTCGCACAAAGTCACCATGGTGCCACACTGGTCCGTCCACACCGCAGACATTCTCGAATCGATCGAAGTAGGCCGACTTGTACTTGGCCTCGCCGCTGGCGCCGAAGAAGGTAAGGGGCTGGCACGGGAAGGGCTTGACGCAGAGGAGGTCGCCAGGCTCACCAGCCGGGATCGGCTCTCCTGTGACAGAGTCGACGGCACGAATGGCCATACCAAGACCGGCACATTGGATCTCGCCGACACGCACAGGGAGGAGTGGACAGGGTGCACCGAAGAGGGAGATGATGTCTGTGCCTCCGGTGATGGAGCCGAGGTTGATGTGCTTCGGGAAAGCCTCGTAGACAAACTTGAAGGTGGAAGGGGGGAGAGGCGAGGCAGTTGAGTAGATGGCCTGGAGCTTGGAGAGGTCAATGGACTTGTCGCGGATAGGGTAGACGCCGTTGGCCTCAAGGGCAGTCAAGTAAGCAGCCGAGGTGCCAAAGTGAGTAACCTCAAACTCGGAAAGGAGGCGTGGGATAGAGAGGTGAGAGTGAGGGCGGAAGGGCGAGCCAGAGTAGACAATGACGGTAGCACCGACTGCAAGGGCGCCGATACTCCAGTGCCACATCATCCACGAGGTTGTGGTGTAGTAGAGCATCCTAGACGATGAAGTGAGTGAGCAGTGAAGCAGATGCTCCTTCTTGTGCTGCAGGAGCGTACCAAGTGCCGTGTGAACGATGGCCTTGGGAAGTCCAGTAGTACCGCTCGAGTAGAGGACATAGAGAGGATGCGATGGAGGAAGCTGTTCAAACTTGATCGCCTCGTCAGACGCAGAGCCGAGGAACTTGGCATACTCGACCGCTGAAACTCCCTGCTTGCTGATCTCCTCGAGACCGAGCCCTCCCGAGCTGATGTTGTTGATAACGACTACGGTCTCAAGTCCATTGCCCTTCAGAGCGCTCACAATCTCAGTCGTCTTTGAGACACTGGACCACTCCTTGCCATTGTAGACAGTGCCGTTGTCAGCGAACAGGACCTTGGGCGCAATCTGGTTTAGACGATCCAAAACAGCCGAAACGCCATTATCAGGGCTGATTCCAGTCCAGATGGCACCAATTGCGGCAGCGCCGAGCATCGCAACAAGCGCCTCGACATGGTTGGATACGAAACCCGCGACAACGTCATTGGGCTTGAGGCCTGCTGCGCGCAGGGCGTTGGAGCAGCGGCGAACGGCCTCTCGGAGCTCGGCCCATGAAGTCGTCACCGTAGAGCCCGGGAGCTCGGTAACGGTGATGACGGCTGGAGAGTCCGGTTCGGGAAGTGGAGATGTTGCGGGAAAGAGGAGGTTCTCGGCAAAGTTGAGGCGAGCAGTTGAGAAGAAGTCGGGGCGAGGATACATGGGAGCGTTAGAAGGAAGGACCTGTGAGGGGCATTAGTTGAGTTTCATAGCCATTGAAGCATGCTGGATATTAATTGGTGTTCGCCAACCGGCTGTAAATGCCCTTCCGGATCAGTCTTCGTGACTTTCATACCTCATCGAAGGGCTTAGACGCCGTGATGCCAACAAAGTGCCAAACTTCCTCCCAGAACAAAGCCACCTCATCAATGGACCATCTGTACAGTGCCGGGTAGCCGTCTAGGCTCAATCCGTGCTTCCTGTTGACATGCTGAAGAAACTCCCACATCGGAGTCGACTCGGGATTCGGATGCCTCCACAGCACATTGTCGTCCGGAGGCGCCGCGGCGGATGGAGCAAGCTTATCGATTGACATGACGGCCATTGGGGGTAGAGTAGAGACGGTGAGAGGTCGGTCGGTCAGACAACCCCTCGAGATGGTGTTTTTGTTGGGGAAGAGAAGAGCTGAGTGACGTCGACTCTGAGGAAGGAGAGATGGCCGGGTATTCAATTGGGGAAACGCAATACGAGGAGAAAGCAGCAAGACAGACAGCAGAGGAGAGTATGAGGAAGAAGGAATTGCGCTATTATTGTTCACCGAGGAGGAGAAATGGTATCAAAGGTTTTGACTATTCCGAGGGAGCTCTACATTTCCGACTTGGAAACGCGGAACAACAGAGATACTGGCCGTTGAAAGCCGTCCCCTCCCGCTCTCGGCTTTCCCCCACCCCGCACGGCGGCGGTCCGACCCCGAGATGTGGCTGTGGCGGGGGAGGCTGACACTGAGTGGTGAGCCACATGTGGCTGGAGAGTTTGTCTGGTGGCTTGAGTCGAGGCTTGAGGCTTGAGACCAAACCCCACAGAAAGATGGTGGTCTCGAGACTTGGATGATATGATGGTGGACACGACTCTTTAAACCAGAGGGAGGAGTCCAAGAGCGGGCAATGACCTCTACTACTTGCTTTTCATCCAAGCTTCCATGCTATGGAATGGATACCCAGAACATTGGAAGCCCCAGAGAAGAAGGAAAGATTCAGTCACTAAAAAAGCAACCCCGTGCCAGTATATCATGATCATGGAGATCCAAACGTTAGCTGAAGCAAAGTCACGTTGTCTTGGGGGGATGGCAATTTCGCCAAATTGGACCCTGGAAAAGAGCTTTGATGTGGTTGCCACGGGAGAGGTCTCGCTGAGGCTCGGGATGCTGATCTTCCCGAGTCGCCGGGGGCGCACCCTGAACCTGGGACGAGGCACCTGGAGATGGGATGCGTCATGTTGATTCACGAGAGAACCCTTGCCTGGTGTTTTGTACCCTGCCTCGGTGCTGGGTTTCTGACTCTCCCCAGCGCGATTTGATCCGGCTGTGTCGTTGACGAGTCCTCCTCGCTTGGGATGGCCCCGAGGTGAGCTGAGACGAAACGAGACAACTCAGACCCGAGAGGAGAGAACCACAGTCACGATATCAACCCGGGAGCAATGGCACGATATATTCGGAATAGAGACGCAGGCTGATGCAAACCAAGGCTGAAGGCGCACCTTTTACGCTGGAGAAAAGAGAGGTCGGTCCGGGGTGTCACGGGGCAAGATCCTCGCGGTCCGCCTGCATTAGTTGGGCCTCTGGCCGGAAGAAGCTGGCGGTGAGGCACGAGTTGCAGCATGTCGTGCGTGCGGCTGATGGGGTTGAGGATCTACTACTGCGTGTAGGTTCCTGCTGGCTGTTGTGTTATGCAAGGCGCCGGGCGGATTGTCCAACCGCCGTGTGGCATCTAATCGCGCCGCGTGTCGGTGTGTAAGCGCCCGCTCATGCAGTTTATGTCGAGACCTCGTGCCATTTGTACAGCACCTAAAAATGCAAGTGTATCTGGTGCAGTAGCTTGTTCCGTGTAGACGGAGGCGAAGGAGGGACCATGGCCATGGATTATGATGTGAGACCAGACCGAGAGCGAATACACGGAACAGAGAGGCAGCCCAAGACACGCCGAGGCATGGTCATGGGGCGGGAGAGGAAAGGGAAAAAAAAGAACAAGGGCTCAAGGCTAATGAAACTCTGCTAGGCGAGATCCAGTACAATGCCATCATCGATGCCGGCCCCGACGGAGTTTTTGGTGGCTTGAGAAGAAGCTTTGGAGAAGCTTGGGCAGGGCAACGACAAGCCCCCTTGATGATGACATCTCACTTCTCTCTCTCAAGTTTCATCATCAC
Source organism: Fusarium protoensiforme (assembly GCA_011320165.1). Taxonomy (NCBI): domain Eukaryota; kingdom Fungi; phylum Ascomycota; class Sordariomycetes; order Hypocreales; family Nectriaceae; genus Fusarium; species Fusarium protoensiforme. Next base: position 53,126 of record JAANQP010000452.1, on the reverse strand, counting down.
AGTTCCAGTACCAGCTGGCACTCCAGAAATCTCATGCTGGTGAACCACGGGGCCCTTGTAAGGCGGACGGTTGCACGCAAGTAAGCAATCAAGTCAAGCGAGCGGGAAAAAGATGCCTGGGATGTGCAATTCGTGGCGTCCCCTCGAGCCATCCGAGAGTTCCCATTCGCAGACTTGGCCGCCAGCCGGAGAGCTCGGGGCCAGGGGTTGGTAGCGCAAGCCAGCTTTTTTTCTCTTTGCACAAGGGACCTCGACAGGGGGGGTTGTCAATGGAATCAGTGGGTATCCGCGAGGTGTCAATGGGGACGCGAGAGGAAACGGCCGGCATGCAATTGGGGTAGCAGTGACTGTCCTCATGATGACTGTAAGCTCAAAAGTGTGAGCAGTCGGCAAACGAAGAGGGCATGATCTTCCCATCACTGTGCTTTATCACACAGGCCAGAAGCGCTCGTCATGATGCGTCAGCCCTTGAAGAATGCACTGCCGAGTCCTTCGGTCCCTTGTCGATGGTCTGGACAGGGAGGTGAACCTGGAAGAGGCCAAAAGGCGAAGAAGCGAGACGAGACGAGATGCGAGTCCCCGCCTGATGGCCCCTTGAAATCACTGTCTGCCCGGTGATGGGTGCCCGGCCCTGTCCGTTGTCCCGCGCGCGCCGGGTCGGGTGTGTGTGCCTTGTGTCCGCCGACAACTCACACGCAGTAGCAACATCAGCAGCCTTGGAATGGCAGCTCGTTTCTCGTACATCGCACTCCAACGTCCTTGGTTGTTATACTCCGTAGCCTGTACTGCATCCGGTGATCTCGGCGCTCTCAGACGTTGTCTCCATTGAATGTCCCCGCTGTTTCCCGCCGAGGCCCAGACCTGGACTTGTTTTTAATTCAACGGATCCCACTTCGCAGTGCGTCGCCTCGTGGTGTCTTTCTCTCATACTTTTTTCTTGTCGTTCCTTCTTCCTTCTTCCATCACGCTGCTGCTCGTTGGGTCGTCGTCGGTTTCTTGCTGTCGTCGTCCACTTGCAGACACAGGCTTCGGCCGAGTGATAGTGATAGAGATAGGTCCATCAGACCCAGCACCGTGTCATCGAGCCTCGACCCCGGCCGTCTTTGTTCCTTCGGCACTTGTTGCAGTGCTGGTAGCTAGACCGCTTGGCCTAAGTAGACGATCGACCAGTCGACTAGAACGCCCTTGCGTTGCGGCCTGATCAATTGGAGATCAACTCGAAGACGCTTGTTTCGGTGGTTGGAATCTGGAGCCAGTAGCAGCACATACGCGAACCGCTCTGTATGGTGTCTGTCAGGTGGTGACTGAGTAAGTTGCTATTCCCTGTTCTTGGTGTGATTTCGTCCTTGGTTTCAAACCCATTCTCCAATCCCAATTCCTGCCATCAACTGGCTTCGATTGGATCGTTTATTGCCGTCGCTTCCTTGGTGTTTATGGGCGGCTCCGCTTAAATTGGCGACGGTGCCCACAGCCAATTTACAGCAGGCGGATCAGCACTTTCCCAGTTTGATTCGACGCCACCTCCTGCGCCCCCTGTGCCTCCTGGACGACGTACCTCTCTGTACTCATCCACTGCGTGCACCGCCTGAGCAGCTCAAACTCGAGTTTAAACTCGTTGCTCAAGCTTCTTTCCTCAACATCACCATCTTCTTCCCGCACACATACCGACGCCTCTGCTTCGATTGCTTGCTTACTGCACGGCTTCATCGCGCTCTGCATTGCATAGCTCTCAGCATTCCTCAATCATCGCTTCTTGCCCACTTGATTAGCCCCTTTCTAAGCAACTGGCCTGTCGAAGCTCCCATCGAAGCATGCGTCACAGACAATCACCGTGTCGACTCGATTTTTAACATTCACACGTGTGCTGACACTCTCCTCCGCGGCAGACTCTCAATTATTCGCCCTGCCTAAGTTTGGGTATCGCTTCTCGGTCGGCGTTTTCGCAACCTAATCACGTTTTTTCACCGATACGATACTACCAGCCCGCACCCTACGCGACTTTGTCAGGAGAGATGCCCCGTCGGCTGAACATCTTCTCATCTTCATCCTCAATGTCTCAACCCGTCAAGCCGGGCGAGAGGCGCCCTTCTACCTCCAAGGGCAACCGCATCACCAACTTCTTTTCTTCCAGCCCCAAGTCGACTGCCGCCCAGCAGGCGTTGGCCGCTGCTCAGCAGCAGCAGGCCAATGCCACTGGCATCTCGTCTTCTCCCGGCCTGCCCACCATTTCTCTCTCTACCGCCAGCCCCGGTGATCCCAACAGCATCGATGCCTCGACCACGACTCTCTTTCAGCCCCAAACGGCCGAGGAGGTTGAGCGCCAGAAGCGTGCCGACGCACAGTTTGGTCCTCTCCTTCACCCCGGCCACCGATACATGAGCATGTCACACGGAGAGACTCTCGAGGCCCCCGTCGAGGATGAGCCTCCCTACTACTTCATTCTCACCACCTACATCAGCTACCTCATCCTGATTCTCCTTGGTCACATTCGTGATTTCTTCGGCAAGCGTTTTGGCAACCCCAAGCACTACCGTGCCCTCAAGGCCTCCAATGGCTACGCCGCGCTCAACGACGACTTCGATAACTTTTACGTCCGACGTCTGAAGATGCGTCTGGATGATTGCTTCGCTCGCCCAACCACTGGCGTTCCTGGACGCTTCATCACCCTTATGGACCGCAAGTCGGATGACTTCAACCGCACCTACCAGTACACTGGTACCCACACCGAGACTCTCAACATGAGCTCCTACAACTACCTTGGTTTTGCTCAATCCGAGGGTCCCTGCGCCGACGCCGTTGAGGAGTGTGTTAAGCGATATGGTATCAGCTTCTGCAGCCCCCGTGGCGCTGCTGGCACCTCAGATCTTGCTCTTGAGGTCGAGCGTGAAGTCGCCGAGTTCGTTGGCAAGCCTGCTGCTATGGTCTTCTCAATGGGTTACGTCACGAACGCCAGCTCTTTTCCCGCCCTCGTCTCCAAGGGCTGCCTTATCATCTCAGACGAGCTTAACCACGCTTCCATCCGCATTGGCGCTCGTCTTTCTGGCGCTGTGATCCAGTCTTTCAAGCACAATGACATGGCCGACCTTGAGCGTGTTGTCCGCGAGGCTATTTCTCAGGGCCAGCCCCGTACTCACCGCCCCTGGAAGAAGATCCTGGTCGTTGTCGAGGGTCTCTACTCTATGGAGGGCACCATGTGCGATCTTCCCGGAATTCTTGCTCTCAAGAACAAGTACAAGTTCTATCTGTTTGTCGACGAGGCCCACTCCGTTGGCGCTCTGGGACCCCGTGGACGCGGTGTGTGTGACTACTTTGGCATTGACCCCTCGGAAGTGGATATTCTCATGGGAACCCTGACCAAGTCCTTCGGCGCCAACGGCGGTTATGTGGCAGCTGATAAGCACATCATTGACAAGCTCAAGAACACCAACGCGGCTACTCAATTCGGCGAGACCCCCGCTCCTTGCGTCCTCATGCAGATTCTGGCTTCGCTCAAGCTCATCACTGGTGAGCTCTGCCCTGGTCAAGGTGAGGAGCGTCTTCAGCGTATCGCTTTCAACTCTCGCTACCTGCGCCTCGGACTCAAGCGTCTTGGTCTTATCGTCTACGGCCACGATGACTCCCCCATTATCCCTGTCATGCTCTACCACCCTGCCAAGCTTCCCGCTTTTAGCCACGAGATGCTTCGACGCAAGATCTCGGTCGTCGTTGTCGGATATCCTGCGACTCCACTCATCAGCTCTCGCGCTCGATTCTGTGTTTCTGCTGCTCACAACAAGGAGGATCTGGACCGGCTTCTGGCGGCTTGCGACGAGGTTGGCGACATCCTGCAGATCAAGTTCTCGACCGGTGTGGCTGGTGGACTGGACCCTCTCCCCGAAGGCGTCTCTCCCGAGGACGAGCGGGAATGGAGGAGGGAGAACCGAATCCCTCTCCAGGCCCCTCGCTGGAAGCTGGACGATGTCATTCAACACGGTGTCCAGGATACCAAGGTTGCCCTGCGCTAAGCATGCCTGCCCTTTAATCAAATTTGTTTCTGGCGTTTGATACCTTCGTTTTATAATCACCCATGTACTCGGAAATCCGTGTGGGTAGTGTTTGGCGCAACCACATAGAAGACCCCCTTCCTGTAAAGGAACGCGATGTTGCACGATGTCTAATGGCCTTTTACTTCTTCTCTCTGCGATCAGTCCTATGGCTGTCGCACTTTTTACAACCAACCTCTGATGAGGAAGCACGTTTGTTTGGAACGGGGCTGGCGGAGTTGACGGCGAGCAAGGGAAGGCGGAAGGATGGGATTTCGGGAATAGGAAACCATGAGCAGTGCTCCATTAACGACCATTGAAGGAATTGGAAGCCACCGTGTCTGGCATATAGAATAATTGTTAGGTCGATGAAGTATATAGTGCTGGAGCAACATAACCTTGGCTCTAGTAATTCAATAAACATAACTATGAAAGAACATGGGGTCTTGAGTGAAGTAATGATACGTAAGATTCTTCTTTATGTTGTCAACGCCAACCGAGTATGCGCGGATGTCTCGATGAGAACGAACGGGCAGTTCGGCTTCTTGTGCTCCACAGGTTAGCCTGCAAAACATGGTGCTTGCGGCTCATGGAGACTGGTAACTGGAAAACTGTCCAGTCACGTTGAACGTGCTTCATTTGGGCAATCCGAGCATGCCATGACCGAAATCCATGTCGAAGAGGTATAACGAGTTCTCTTCCCCGCTGCAGGCCCGTATCTACTGACAAGAATGTTGGCCTAGCAACCTTTACTCTTGCTTGACAATTCTTTCATCTGGACTGTTGGGTATTTTACCCCCTTTCTGGAGAGAAGAGAGAGATGATGTGGAGGATTTCGGCGGCGATTCCGTAGTGGTGGCAGGATCTTAATCTCGTCTACCCAGTCTCCAATTCGCGATATGGGCATGTTTAAAATTAAGATGCTCTTTTCTGATTTTTGCTATTAATTAACGTCGAAGAGATATATAGTTTGCATGGACCGGATGAGGAAGGACTCTTTGATATACTATATCTTTGTTGTTAATGCGGAGGCTTGAGATGAGTTGGTATTTCGGTTCGGCGCTCTCTTCTCGTGTAGTAAGATTCGGCTTACTCAACCAGATAAGGCCATGGCTCTCGGTGAAGAGATTGCTCTCATATGAGGCCTCGACATATAGAGTGTGCCCCTGGTATGTAGATCTCGGTGAACAAGGCCATGTCACTGATGCTGTCAACTTTTGTGTGATGGAGGTGGATGGTTGGTAAGCGTGGAGTCTTGAGCGATGTGCAGTCCGGGAACTAGAATAGAACCGCAGCTCGCCAACAGTATATATTTAACAACACCAGACCATCCATCCCGTCCAAGGGTCCAAGTTCAACTGGTTGGGCTGGTCATGGTAAGATGTCGTATTATCCACAGGTATGGACAGCAGGTGCAGAAGACGGGCTGCAGCGCGGCGGCCGGGGGCCCATATCCAGTGGATGGCGGCGCAGGGGGGTTGCTGTCAGTGGAGTCGACGCGGGCTCTCAGTGGAGGATCAGTCGCCCTCAGTCCCCGCTGGGTCCCCTCCAAGGCCGGCCGCCATCTCCACCGGGCGACAGCTAAGCCACGACCCAGGTACCGGTGTACTCTGGCAGACAGCGCGGATGGCCCTCCGACGTGCCTGGTCGAGATGTACAGTGTACCTGCCAGAGGTGCCCTGCTCCCATTGGCCAGCCATCGAGGCTTTCCCAACTTGGGTAGGACCTCCTCTTCTCTCCCACCCCAAGCGCTTCTCGACGACCAAGACCAAGACCAAGACCACGACCTTGGACAACACCCGCATCATCACCAGCGGCTGCACTCTTCTCCTTGCCTAGGTTGCTTCCTCCTTGTCCTTCTCCTTACCGGGTGTCGTCTTCTTATTATTTTCTCTTGCTGGCCTGGGTCTGTTTCCTTCTGTTGGGGCTCGACTTTACCGCCTTGACGCCTTTTCTAGTCGCCGGGCGTCCTTTCCTCAGCCCATTCGCCGTTGTCGCCGTTCGATTTGCTTCTCTCACGTCCAATCGTCCTCGAGACCGCGCCAACGCCCGCTGCCCACGACTACCGACCCGGAGTCTTCCCCTCCTTCCTGCCCCAGGTTTTCTCTCCTCTGCTTCGTCCTCGGTCACGGCCTGGATGAGAGGCTCGCGAGATTACAGACAACCCGCCCGCCGACCTTCACCAGCCTCCCCTACTACCTATCGATCCGACGGTGCCCGACCCAGCGGTCCTGTCTGCCGTTTGCGGCATCACCACCACCATCGTCGCCCGACCTAGTCTTCCGCATCTGCTACTGCCGCCTGCTCCCTTTTGGTCGTCAAGATGATGAGCTTCGACGGTGGCACAGCTTACGCCGAGTCCGACGCCGACGACGAGTACGAGCGAAGCATGGGCGACCACTCCCCCATCACCAACTCCGAGGCCTCGCCCATAGATTCGGAGCTCTCTACGTCGGCTGAGCACACTCCCACCACCTACGGCCACCGCAGCAGCGCCGACCGCCTCCCAGAGACCATCATCACCGAGTGGACCGTGGATGAGTGTGCTGATTTCATCGGTACAATTGGCCTCCAGCAGTATGCCGATCGCTTTATAGGTGCGTTCCCCCGCGAAGCATGGTCAATTCCACTTGTTCGGCTTGAGGCCCTTGGACATTGAAAAGGACACAACAGCAGCTGACACTTTGGGTGTAGAAAACGAGATTGTCGGCGAGGCCCTTGTTGCGCTACAGCATGATGACCTCAAGAGTATGGGCATTGCCAGTGTAGGTCATCGCCTGACCATCCTCAAGAGCGTCTACGACGTGAAAAAGGCTCAAGACGTGCCCATTGAGAGCGACCACTACCTACCCCTGTGTATGTTACCTCCCCCCTCTCGAGTGGACTGACGTGATCCTGACCGGGAATCCCTGTAGCTGCCGACGCCGAAGCGCAATATGCAACTGCGACGCTCAAGGACATCAAACACCTAGTCGAACAGTTCCGGCTGCGCGATGAACGCATGATCCTCCTCGAGCAGGACCTGCGACGAATCACCGAGGACTTCAGGCGGTTGCGTGAGGACATGCTCCCCGCCTTGCGCCTGGTCAAGGATGCCCAGCAACCACTTCCCAACCTGAGCGGCAACAACCAGGCGGCCTACGCCTATGAGGCGACCCTCTCGCCCCCGGCGCCGACACCACCCCCAGGCCCGAGTCAACCAGGAAGTGCCGTCAAGCGACAATACTCAACCCGCAAGATCATGATCGGGGCAACGCCAAAGAACTCGTCGCCCACCCAGCCCACGCACGAGAGATCAATAGCCGAGACAACGTTGGATCCTGCAAACGCTGCGGAGCGGGCCGTCCTTTCGTCTTCACACCTGGCAGCTATGAATGGAGGAGGTCAGAGCGCATCGTCGCCTTCATACCCCTCACCCAACATGCCATCTCCGACGTCTCCCCAGAACCACATGTCCGGCACCACTCTTGGGTCTCGATCCTACCGAGGAGACGCCCCGACACCCTCGACACGAACCACTTTTAACGATGACGGCCACGCCAACGCTGTGTACACTTCCCGCGATAAGGCTCCCCAAGGAGCTCCTCGACGACGAGAAACCCCGGTACCCGATACACCCAGCCAAAGCAACGCCTCTGTCGAGATATTCAAATCGTTCCGCGTCAGCATGGAAGATCCGTGCTACAAAGTTCTTCCGGCAGCGCTCAAGAAATATCAGATCAATGCTCCTTGGGACCAGTATGCTCTATACATTGTCTATGGAGATCAGGAACGCTGCCTTGGGCTGGAGGAGAAACCACTGATACTGTTCAAACAGCTGGACAAGGAAGGCAAGAAACCCATGTTTATGCTACGAAAGACGACGACGGCGCCGGTGGACGGAGAACCAGGAAGTGCAGGACTGGGCAACGCTTCAAGAGGAGCAGCAACAGGGTATGATCCCCCAGGGGGCATTATCTAAGCTGTCGACCTGCGAACTGTTGGGTCATGCTCTGGGGACTTCTGCGACGTCGAAGATGGTGGTGCCAGACGGGGCAAGCGGCTACCGAAACCGAGTCTCCCTCTGAGGTCCGCTGCAGACAGGCACGCTGCACGTCAGGGCTGCAGGGGCGACACAAGCCAAGCTACAACGACAAGGCTGTCTTCGCCTGGTGCTGGGGCATGCCTCTATGTTTGGCTGGGAGTAGGACAGGCCGACCAAGCAAGACTCGGCGGGCTGGCCCAGCCATGGCCGTGCATGACGTCGGGTTTGACGATGTTTGTTTCAGTGGGGTCAGCATCCGTCTGGGCTGGGCTGAGCTGAGCTGAGTTGCCGAACCTGAAACACAAACGACAGACTATTTATGGGGCAGGGCGGTAGAAGCCGTTTTGGCCAACCTGATTTGGCATGAGCTGAAGTGCATCTTGGACATGGTTCGGCGATTAAAAGAGGAGGTTTTGTTTGAAGAGCAGGACTGAGTTTCTGGCGGGACTCAACGACAGGGGGAGAAAGACGTATACGAGCACCGGGGCTCGATGGCTTCCCCACAAGGTCTCTACCTGGATGGTTCAAGGGATCTCGAGGGGATTCTCAGAGAGCATGTCCCCGTTGCTCAGTGGAGAAGGACGGGGAGACGGGGTGAAGGAAGCGAAGCAACAAAACAAGTCCCATCCATCCACCTACAGCATGTATTCACCAGCTCATCATCGGGACATTGCGGGTTACGGCGTTTGAAAAGTCGGCAGGGGTTTTTGACGGTCGTTCTGCAGCAACAACAACAAATGGCGGCCAACGCACGTCGACGCCTCTTTTATCATGGGGATATGTAACTTAATTCATCACCAACCGGGAGAGGAAGCTGTTAATCAGGAGGGGAGAAGGGGGGAAAGAGTGTAGGGAATTTTCAGGGAATTGTATGTTTGGACGAGCATTGCAGGAGCAGAAGCAGAAGCAGAGACAGAGAGCCCTGGCATTTGATGGCATGGATGTGGATGGAAGGGTGCATGGAGGAAGGCATAAGCAGGCAGGCATGTTGACTATTTGGAGTTGGTGGTTCACAAGTTGGATGCTGCTACTGTTGCTGTTACTGTTGTTGAACTAAAGGCAGACAGACTCGTGTCTACGTAGATACAGAGCCATTATCTGATGACGAGATTCATACAGGTGTCCATGTCCTTCATTATCTATTCATTCATGTCTGTCTAATCGTACATGGTGATCCACTCGAACCATTCCAACTCTACAACCAACTACACACGCCGTTGTACGCCCTGTTCCCTCAACTCTCCTCCCTCACAAACCACTTCCATCCCTCACCCATGCCTTGACCTCCCCTCCCGTCAAACTCGTCAAGAAAGGCCGAGACAGCTTCAAAGGGAACCCCCCTCCTCATGCCAGTATCTTCATCCCAGCTCGAGTGAAGTCCCACCAGGGCCCCCGTCCTCCGGTCAAACAGTCCCGCGCCGCTGTGGCCCCAGTACGTCCAGCACGAGTGCTTCAGAGCGCCCACGTCACTGTTGTCCTGCGGATCCTGGCCCGCGGCCAGACCGTGGAACTTGCCCTCGCTGAGGACCAGCGTGTCGTACTCTGTCGGCACGCCGCGCCGCTCCGCCTCGAGGTCTTCGGAGCCTGGGTGGCCCACGCAGATGAGCCGGGCGTGCGCCTTTGGAGGACCCGCGGCGAGACGCACGTACGGGAAGGGTCTGTGGGGGAGCTCGGCCTCTGTGATCATGAGGAGGGCGAGGTCTCGTGTTGGATCCCAGCCCATTACGCGGGCTGATACTATTGCGCCTCTGGAGGAGAGGAGCATGTGGATGGGGTTCTGGGTGAGTTCCGAGGCGGACTCGGCGACGCAGTGTGCGCACGTGAGGAGGACACCGTCTGGTGATACGCAGACGGCGGTGCCGGCTTGTTCCTGGGCAAAGATGAAGGTTGCGTCCACGGGGTAGGCTGCTGCTGTGTCCTGTGGGAGAGGCACGGTGTGGGAGGAGAGCCATGTGCGCTTGACCTCTACGGGGTCACGCTGGTTGCGTAGAACACGGGTAGAGTGTGTGAGGACTGAAGAGAGCCACTCAATGGGTGGTTTTCCAGACGAGGTGTCTGGTATATGTTCCGAGCTTGTGGTTGGTGGTGTGAGTTGCTGACGACGGGTTGAGCTCCGCGTCTGACGCGTAGAACCCGTTGTGATTTCAACGTCTTGAGTCATGGTGAGAAGTAAAGGATGAGTTGAGACGGTAAAAGGAGGAGTAGTTTTGGGGTGAGAAAGGGGATATTGGTGTTGAGAGTAAGACGACTTATATGAGTCTGGCTAACCCTGCAAGTTGGAGCGCTAGGGGGTCCACCCTGGAGTTCAAGGCCTGGCGGCTGCCTAAAAGGTGTCAGGCAGAATATGGGGTTTTGGAGGATATGGAGATTCAATCATGCTGAATTATCTTTTGTCTCGATATTTAAACATGTGATGTATATGGGTTGGTAGGCAGCATGGTGTGTGGTGTTCCTACACTGTAAAAACACCTTGCGTCCTAAGATGTTGACAGGCCACAGTAGAGATCATCACGAGCAATGGCTGGATATTGGAAAACTTGTCAACGACTGCAGTAAATGCATCTGGATAATAGAAAAGGGCTAGGCGTATCTATCAGTTTCCAGGTATCTCGTACAACATTCCGATAGCCACTCGGATATTACATCTTGTCATCAGCTCAAGCCTCTGTCTTAGCCTGCTTCTCCTTCCACTCGTCCACCAGTGTCCGATAATCCTCTGGACCATACGGATCCGTTGCCTCTGCCGCCATGCCATTCTTGCGGTAGATGGGGAGTCCCATGTCACCCAGCAACAGGTCCAGGTACGGCACTGCGTCAAACACAAAGTCCGGGAACTTGTGTCCATAACCGGCCGGATATCGCCACTTGCAGAATCGGCTGTGCAGCACTGCCTCGTGCTGGAACTTGGTGAGAGCGTCAGGTGTCGGCTCACGAGGGAGCGAGGGAATCTTGTCGTCAAAGTAGGCGTTGATCCAGAGGGACTGCGCGTGCGCAATCATGGACACGGTAAAGTTCATCAAGATACCGGTAAAGGCGACGTCTCGTGTGGCGAGGAAGCGGGATGACGGAGGTGCAATGAAGTGGTATAGCGTGTACGGAGTCAGAGACGTCTCAGGGGTAATAGCATCGTTGCTGGAGACGCCCTTGTTCTTCAGTAGTGGTTCGTATTTGGCGTTTTGCACAGGCTGGTCCTTGAGACGGGGGAACTGCTCCATAATCTCCTCGTCAATCTGGTCTACGAGTGACTTGGGAGGGAACGACTCGGGGGACGGAGTGTGAGGGATGCCAAGCTCCTCTGAGATGCCCTCAGGGAGGAACTTGATAGGCGGAACGTGCTTCCAACCTGTCGAGCAGCACAGCACATCTGACTGCAGCGCCGTCCCGTCCGACAGATGCACTGTCCGCTCTGATAGGCTGTTGATGTCGGCAATATGCACCTTGACCTTGCCGTCCTTGACCAGGTCGAAGAAGGGGGTGTCGTAGTTGAGGATGGACAAGCTCGACGCCACAAACATGGCCTGGCTCCAGGGCTTGAGCTTGGCCGTCTCCGGGTGCGCGTCGTACTGGTTCAGCGTCACGACGTCGCCCGCCAGGATGTTCCAGAACTTGTTGACGATGCCGCGTCCGACATAGCTGCCGTGGTAGAAGTTGCGAGTCTTGGTATAGCCGTCTGCGGCGCCCCAGCTACATGGACTGAACCACGTCAGCATGCGAGTGTGGGCGAGCTTCTCGAGCCACTTCTTGAGAGGCGTCACATATGGAGGAGCCATCCAGACGGGACCATGGCCAGATTCTAAACCTGTTAGTTGTTGTACCGTCATCAACTTGGTATTGCCAATACTTACCGCGGATGACCCAGTTCACCTCAACCCCTTTGGTGGCGTACTGATACACGAGATCCCACGCCGTCTTGGTGCCACCAAACACCGTCACAGTCTTGGCAGTCTGGAGTGTATCTGCGTGACTGACAAAGTCCTTGCCATGGAATATGGGAGCACCAAACTGCTCTTCGCCCTCAAAATGCGGCAGAAAAGCCTGCGATGTGAGGCCCGAGGCGACAACCAGCTTCTTGGCAAACAGCTGAGTGTCTCGACCAGCCTTGACATCCCGTACCGTCAAGATCCAGCCGCCACCCTCCTGATGCTCGGCAGACTCGACCTTGTGCTCGAACCGGATCTTGTCAAAGATGTCAAAGTTCTGTGCGTACTTGGTGAGATACTCATGGATCACGTTGCCGGGGATGTGCTGGCCTGGCAGAACCCCAAACGTTTCCGAGTCCATGGGAAAGTCAGGATACTCGTAGGTCCCGAGCATGTTGTTGCTCTTGAGGCCGGGATAGAGACGCTGCTTCGACCAAGTGCCGCCGATTGTGGCATTTGAGTCGAGAACCGCTAGCGATTCCTCAGGATGCAGCTGATGGCGAGTCTTTGCCGAGGCCAAACCGGCCCAGCCTGGAGATGAATTAGCTGACGGTTCATAAACTGACTTGACTGCTTACCGGCGCCTATCACTACAAAATCAAGAGTCTCCATTGCTGATCGCTCGGGTCAAGGCGAGTTCCTTGGAAGAGGTAGGAAGAGAACTCAGGGTCACATCAGCCTCGGAGCAAGGACCGGACTAGATCAATCTTTAAAAGAGAGGGGGAAAGAGAGACCCCCCCAACTCTTAGCTCCTGTCATAGCAGTGTTATGCATGCCTTGCCCTGCCCTGAAAAGCGTGGGCTTCCAGCACCATTCACCCGGCCTCCGATACGACGACGGAGTGCGACACCCCAGAGTGCCAGCGAGGTATATTGCCAAGCTTGTTTCTCCAGCCGGGAACGATAGCCCAGATGAGACAGGGGTTCCAAACGCTCCGGCGGGCGGAACCCGAGCCACCGTCCCCGGTAGCGTCCCTTTAGACGGAGCCCTCAACTCGCCGTTGACACTACCGTTAGTTTGCCGGACCCCCTGGCTAACGCGCTGAGGCTGAACAGGCTGGATTAAGCGAGGGAAGATGATGCGATACCTATTCGAGTGCATCTTGCGGCCAGATGGGTTCTTATCAAACATCTAGATGTGGGACTCCTCTTCAGAACCCAGACGAGAGCCGCTTGGGACTTGGAAATGATGAGAATATCGCGACTCCACCAGCGGGTAGGAATCCCGCCGGGACTGACGGGTCCTGCAAGGGTAGGATGGAGCAATATTGTCTGGCCAAGCCCCGCAGACGGCGCCGGTTGTGTTGCATTACGTGACGATCCTGATGCTTGGTCTGTCGCCAATGGCAAGGAATCGCAGACATAGAGGAGAGACCTTGGCAGGGCATGTCTCTAAAAAAGGACGCAACTGACACAATCTCATCCCTGTAATGTATCAGTATATGCAGTGCCAAAGCTTGTTTGCTCTTGTTGACAAAAGCCACTCTCGCTTCTGGCACTGGCAGCACCTTGATCCTGGTCCCTGAGCCATGTCAAGTCTTGGACATGACGTGGACTCGAGTTCAACTCATCTCCAGAATCAACTGAAGTTGAACATGAGCGTCGTGTCGGGACCACTTCTCGCGCTAGAAGTTATTGGTTAGAGTATTGTCAGACGCCGTCTCTTCTTAGACTGTCCCTTGCTTTAGGCCTGGAAACGGTTCAACGTCGGCTGCGGAATCATGGCTTCATAAAGGGGAGCTAGAAATGTGATAATGTCAAGGTCTAGTCACGGTCAGCCAGCATCTCACAGGTCAACTCTCCTTTCTCCCGTGATAGGAGGACCCAAAGGTGGGTTGGAATGTTTGCTTGGGCGCTTTAGCCACTTCTAGACCTCACTCACCTGCAGCTTGCAGTATGCAGGCCAATGTGACGCTGGAACGGACGGCTATCAGGGCGGCCCTTCCATCCCCATGAGACCAGCGCTTACCATGCTGAGGCCTGTGCTGTCGGTAGTCTTGGTAGCCCGAGGCTCCATGCCTCATCACCTGTCGAGGAAACACCTAGCCAGGAACCGGTGACCCTGGCTTCAGTCTCGACAATCAAATGCCACCTCAAAGGGAGATAGCCGGGCCCTGATCCTGACAAATCGAGCGCCAACAAGACAAAAGAGGAATACCACGAGGATTCGATGTCCTCGTTAGTGATGACAAGTCTCGATTCATCCCCACGATCCATGTTGGCTGAAGCCCCTCGGGTTTCCATCCAGTCGGGTTTTTGGCTCCTGACGTTAGCCTTCTGCGAGAAGCAAGCCAGTCGTCGTTAGGCTGTTATCTGGAACCCTAGTCAGGCACATGCTCTGCATGGAAGGGTGCGCTCTGATTCCGCACTCTTCCCAGGAACCCCTGCATTACTCCTGGATGGTGGCCACTGATCTTCATGTTGATCTGTGATCAGTCACTTGGTTCGTCAATGGTTATGAAAAACTTTGTTCAAAAGGGGCGTAACGGCCCGTGACGTTAGCGGATCGGCAACATGGTGCGGCTCAGATCATGGAAAGAGACTGAAAATTGAGGATAAGCTCCGGTGAGGCACAAGTGACCCAAGCCAGAGCATGTTTCCGCGTAATGTCGGTCATTCAACTGAGAGGCGACTGGTGAGAACTAGTATCAGTCTCCCAAACGTATGGGGGACCGCTAGTCAGTCAGGGCTATCCTTGGCCGGCCACGTCCTCATGGCTCCAGGCCCTTGGCGGCATCTCTCTCAAGGTTTCGCGTTCGCTCTAGATGGGCTAGAGAAGGAGCTAGAATTAGGGATGAATTGATCAGCTCGTGGCCCTGAAACGGATGGCCGGCACTCCCCATCTCACCTATCTCAGAACAGGGACATCTACCGAAACGGGCAGATGGCCGTTCCATCCCTTCCGTGAACCCTTCCCAAAGCAGTCATGGCTGTCAAGGAGTAACATCGGAGTGATTTGGCGTGAAGTATCCAAGGATATGGCACCGACGCTAAGTTGAGTTCCTCTTACTTGTGGAGTTTCGGTTGGCAAACTTGCAGCTGCTTATCCACGAACCCGGATATTGCCAAGCATTTCTCTTTCTTTAAGCAGCCTTCCCCTTCCCCCATGTTGGCCGGCTGCTCCCTTTCTTCCCGTTCCGCTCTGAGCGTGACTCTGCCATCGGTTTCTCCAAGATGGATAGCTTCACGATTGAGGCGTTCACCCTGTTGGGTATTGGCCTGGGCTTCATCATCCTTCGGACGTATGCTCGGGTCTCTGCCGTGGGATTTCGGAGACTCGAGGCAGATGACTATCTCATGGTCGTAGCTGCGGTACGGGACTCCTGCCTTGCTTCCCAATGTCTCACTGTTGTCTAACATGGTCGGCATCTAGATCGCATACTCGATAGAAACGGCCCTCGCATACTCGGTTGGGGCATTCTGGCATGGGTTAGCCAACAATGGCATGACGGATGAACAGAGAAAAGCCCTTGATCCGGGTAGCGAAGAGTATAGGCTGCGAGTCAACGGGTCCAAGACACAGATTGCAGGATGGTCCACCTACACATTTCTGCTCTGGGTCCTCAAAGCGGCCATGTGCAGTTTCTATCTGCGACTCACCGAGGGCCTGGACAACTATAGGCCGAGGATCTTTATCGGCTTCGGGCTCATCTTTGTGACTTGGGTCACAGTCCTGTTGTCCATTCTGCTGGGATGTCAGCCGTTCGACAAGAACTGGCAGATTTACCCCGATCCTGGGAGTATGTACCGCCTTTGCTCCAGAGGATCCCGTTCACTGACTGTTATTAGATTACTGCCAGCCAGCGATTTCCAAGATCGACATCTTCGTCACGGTTGTGCTCAATGCGGTGACCGATTTATACCTGTTGTCGATCCCAGTGCCGATGCTTTGGTCAGCACGGCTTCCAATGCCTAAGAAGATTGGACTGATCACTCTCTTTTCTGGTGGTATCTTTGTTACCGCAGCTGGCATTCTGCGATGTGTTTTGATCGTGACGGTATGACTTGTCTTGTCTCGAGCTTCTTGAATGTCGCTAACTAGCAGCACAGAACCCATTGACGGGCGCTCAACAGGCTGGTTCCTGGGCTGTGCGAGAAACCTTCGTGGCAGTGGTGACGACCAACCTGCCCATGATTTTCCCATTCATTAGACGTCAGCTATCGCCCATCCTGGGATCATACATGTCGCAAATATCCAAGGGTTTCTCCGGCAAGTACGGATCCTCGAAGCGGCCGACGAATCCTCTACCGGGCTCGATTCGATTGGACGATATGAACACCGACAACACGACGGGCACGGGCACGTTGCGGAAGAAGGGCGATGCATTCTCCCAGTATCCCATCATTACAGAAGGTGCCAGCAGCGACGAATACCTTCTTGGCGATGGTATCCGGAAGGACACTGAAGTTCGAGTGATCGAAGAGGTGCGAGAAAACAGTCAAAGTAGACAAGGCGGAGAGACGGACTTGGCGCGGGCACTATACGGGCAGCCTGGCGTCAAAGGCAAGACGGAAATAGAGCACGGCAACAGTTGGAAGGGATCAGCGTTTGACAATCGAGTATAGAATTAGACCTAGAAACAAACAAGCCAAAAGAAAACGAGTTCATTTGTAACATAGACAGACAGTCGGGCGGTGTCACGTGTACGTTGGTCGAGGATTGCTAGGTTCTCCCTTAATTGGAAAGCGGGAAGGCACATCCTTCCGTTTGATCTGGTGCGGCTCTCCTGCACTTAGCCTTACCTAGGTATCCGTATTGTACCTGTGCCCATAGTTACCCATTGGATCAAGGTAAATGTGTGACCGGAGATGGATGGACAATGTGTGTTGAAGTTGAGAATAAATGAACCCTAGGCCGTATAGTCAATCTATACGCAACTTGGCATGTATTCTGCTGTGTTGCACTGCGTGGGCCCGATATCTTTGCATGTCTCTTGAGTAGATTATATGACGCATTATCCCGATATTGGATCCCAAGACTCAAGTTTCCTGTGGTGTATAGCCGTAGTTTGAATGAAAACACCCCTTGTTGCTGCTCAAGTCTTGGAGGCACTCTTTTGCAGTGCTTAAGAACGACGGACAAATAAGCTGACGAATCCGAGCCGATATCCGTACAAGCGCTCAATTAAGCTTATCATGTTGCTTCAAACTGCATTTAGCCGGGGTCCGTGTCGTAGACAACAAAATGATGCGCGGAATGTATCTAGATTGGTTTCATGGGCACATCTGAGGTGAATCCCCCATTCCCAGTCCCGGGTTCCCATCACCAGTCAAGAACAATGTCTTCGTCAGGCGACTCTGCTTGAATGGCCGAGGCCGAGTCATTTAGCCGACGGAGACTTGTTGCCCGCGCTTCTCCCCCCCTGACGCCGTCGCAACTCTATCAGCCACCCCGCGGTCTCCAGCTGCGGGGGAGGCACCGCCACGACGCTGACGACCAACCATCAAGACCCAAAAGCCCGCAATTTGCAGGCGTAGAGGGCCGGAAGACCGGGGGCGGGGGATTTAAGTTAGTCAAGGGAAAAACGAAGACGCCATTTTCGAATTTGAGCGTCTGGAGGTCAAGCGGCGATTCTGAATGGCAGCCGTAAACGCCCTGGACATCTGTTCATCTACAACTCAACCTCAGCCACAGGATTCCTCCCTTCTTTGCAGCTCGCCTGCGCCAACGCATTTGCATCAACCCCCCGGCGGTGACACGGCGGAGCGCATGTCGTGGTCTTGGCAACTTGGGGATTCGTCTTGGCATCCGCGCTGATCGGGCGGGCGTGGCGTGGAGCAAGAGGGGCGCAAAAACGAATGAGCATAACGTGGAGGGAGAGAGAGTCAGGCTCAAGGGAGAGGGGGGAACAGAGACAGAGGAAGAAGCAGAGTGGAAGAGACGAGACGGAACACACGCCCCGGATGGCTGTTCCCTGCCCATTGTCAAGGATTCCCCTTCCCTGGGTGGTTCTTTGGGGAAGGAGCCTGCCTGCTTGCTTGGATTGCTTGAGCGTTTTAGTGGGAGGTTTGATCTTCCTTGCCAACAAAATCCCAACCCCCATCGTAGTCTGTCCACTTTTCAACCTCTCGGATTTTCCCTTTTTTCCTCTTTCTACTTCCTCTATTGACAGATTAGGTGTCACTTTTTCGTCTTGCATATCCTGTCTTGCGGGATGAGGTCGTCGCCAACGTCTACGTGTCGAGAAGTTTGTTGCCGCTGCCGCGTCTGCGCTCGCCTTGTTCCCGTGCCGTGCTGACAGCCGTGTTGCGCCGGATTGTCGGTGGTGTTTCGGTGTCGACATTGAGAGTGGCTGGTACTGCCCGAGACTGCTTCATCGTCGCATTTTCTGGTGTTGATGCTTTATTTTGCATCCCGCTACGTACCTACCTCCCGTCGAGCTTCCGAATAAGGCCAAACCCCAAGAAGGCGGACTCTCGTTTGCGCCTATTGCCGATCCCCAGACCAGACCACCATCTCAAAGTCCGTCGCCGCTCCGGTCATCCTCGGATCGGCCGGACCATCCGAACGCCTCCCGCCCAGTTGTTCCCCGCGATTCTCGCAACCTACCTTTCTTTGGGTTCTTACGACCAGCTAAGGAACAAAGATTTATTAACCTTACTCGCCAACTCGAATCGTCTGCTCCCTTTTTGAGCTCGGTCGGCGGCTATCAGTGCTTGCCGTTCAACCTTATTAGGCGCCATGCCCGCTTCACCGATGTTGCTGCTTCTTTCCCGAGGCGAGCACTCTTCATCACCCGAGGAGGACTCTTCCTCAACGGCGGGGACAACGGGCAGTCTTGTTCCTACGGATTCATTCGCAAACGACTTGTTCCGTGACAAGTTCATGGGCATCGCCAAGGGGGGTTCAAATGGCGAGAAAATCATGCGCGGCTTTCTTATCGGCCTAGCTATCGGTCTCATTGTCGCTTGCTTCGTATGCTGCTGGTACCCATGCTGTAGGCCAAGGCCACAAGACCTACAACGAAGACGAAGACGACGTCGGGGCCCGCCCCCTTCTGACGAGGAAGAGAACGCGGCAAGCCGTGTGCCGCCTGCCTAGCATGTCGGCTTGCGATTACTTAGCCCACACGCTTATGTTCTTGGATGAAGGGACGTCTGGAAACGAAACATCCACTGTACATTGATACCCGAGATACGAAGACAACGACAAGGGACGACATAGCGGTATGCCGCGATACGAGATGATGAGGTGGACGGGAGGATGAAGATGCCCACGAATCCCCGCTTGACCGGCGCTCCGTGAACGGAGGACGACCTTGGGGTTACGCACAAAACAACAATGACTTGGCGCAAGGCACAGGCAACGAGGGAACTGGCCTTTGGAACCTGGAGACGAAGGAATGAAGCTGCGCCAAGCACGGAAGATCTGGCGACCGCTACGTTTTCTGCGGCTAAGTCAAGTTGCCCGCGTCGGAACGTAGCGATAACGGGGAAAAAGACACGAGGGATATTTCGAACGAGCTCTGTTAGAGATGGAATGAGAAGGCATGATACATGGGTTCGGGTTTTGCATTGGATAAAGGGCGTTCTTGGGACGGGGCGGGTGTTTTTTCTGGGTCGGCAAAGTCTCAGCATGTTTAGAGACGTGTTTCTTTCCAGCATTGGGGGTTCTGCATCATACGACAGCATGAGATAGAGTGCGAGCGTGATGTTGATTCTGCATAGAGAAAAGAAAGATGTTGTCTGCACAAGGGTCATGTAAAAGCCATGGACATTGCATTGAAATGCCTCAGCTGAGCTGAGTTGGCTGACGCGGATAGTGAGGCTCACGATGATGTTGACGCGCGTTGCTCGTTTGCCACGGACGGACTCGTTTCTCTCAACATGTTCCGTCTGGAAGGTCCGCGTCAGTCTCTGGCTGGCTCGTCGCGAGAGCCGGACGATCACTTCACTTGGAGGCGTTTCCCTTCGGACAATTCAAAGCCGACTTCGCATTCTGGAGGCGCGTCCTAGCCACAGCGACAGACAGGGATCAGGGACGGGAATAGCAACGAATGGCGAGCCGCCCAGGACAGGCACGATGCACAGCCCCATTCCACGGGCCGAGTGTGGCGTAGCTTCACGCGCACGTTCATGACGTTGGCGCGGGACGGGGCATCTGGCACCTGCGAATGCGAACGGGTTATAACGGCGAGTATATAGAGGAAAGGGGATCTTGAAGAGGCATCTGTGGACGAAAAAGAAGAGTTCTATATATTTCTTTGGTTTGTTCTATTGCCAAGTTTGTTCGACAACCCTCCTTTGTAAAGCCAGGTGACCTGCAGCCTGTGTCCTCGTGGTGTGCCAAGCCAAGCATTCATCAGCTTGCTTAGGACTTGAGAGAACGCCTTGTCTCGTCCTGTTCTGCCCCGCCCCCCAGCCAGCCTGCTTCACCTTTTTTAAATCTTCAGACATCCCATCAGCTGCGAGTCCTTTTCGTTTCTATTTCTCTAAACACTACCAAGACATCCGCTCGCTCATTCCCATCTGTTCTGCGTACCCGTGTACCACAGCATACGTCATCCCATACAGAGCTTTGTAACCGCCCAAGACCCTCCGTCCAACTCTCACCACACGAATCGATTCCCACCGAGTTCCTGACTACAGGACATAGTCGGCAACATGCTTGACGAAAACCTCCCGACATATCGATTCAAGACCTCCTCCGAGAACCCCCTCAATACCCTTCTCTACTTCACACAGAACGGATCCGACCCCGCTCCCGAGTATCTCCTCAAGCGGCCCTCGCCGAGCGATGCCTCCGGACAGTACGCCATCGGCTTGCTCGACTCCCTGAACTCGTCGGTTTTGTACGCCGAAGTCCTCCTCAAGCCTGACTGGGTCCAGCCCACACTGTCAGCCGCCGAAGTCCGCGCTCAGAACGGGAACCCGCCGCCCCAGACACCCGTCACCCCCGATAACTTTTCCATCTCGCTCTACAACCCTGACCAGACCATCCCGGTGAAGCAGAACCAAGGGAGCTGGGGAAAGTCAAACCAATGGGAGTTTGAGCTTCCCGAGAGGTCATTCAAGCTGCCCAGTGCTAGCCAGATTGACCAGGATGCAGACCAGACGGCCATTTCAGAGCTGGTCCCCAAGATTGTCTTTCGCTGGAAGCGTGATGGTCGCCTGAGCAAGGACATGACATGCTTTATGACTGGAAAGAGCGTGGGTGGAAAGAAGAGCAAGGAACCCGATATCACGGTTGCCTTCTTCCGGGCGAAGCACGACTCGACCTTGACTCTCTATGAGCCTAACATGGCTCGTGTTGAGATTGAGGATCGTAGAGGGCTCGAGATTGCCCTTCTCATGAGTGCTGAGGCCATCCGAGATCTGTATCTGAACCCGCGTCATGATCCATTCAACCTTTCTGCTTCATCGGGCGGCCGACGTCGCCAAAACTCTCGACCTCCGGCTGGCCCAACCATGTCTGGCGCCATAGGGAACAACCGCCCATCTTCGCCGCCCAGAACACAGGCGTCCAACAACGATGCCCAACGCCAAGCCGAGATTGACGCTGAGACACAGAGACTACAGGCCATGGTGGCCGAGGAAGAGCGACAGACTCGGGAACGTCAGCAGCAAGAGGAGAATGAAAGCAAGAGGATTCAGAAGATGCTCGAAAATGAGGAAAAGGAACGCCGGAGACGAGAGGCCGAGGTCGACAAGGAGACTGAGCGCTTGCGTCGCGAGTACGGCATGGACGGTCAGGACTTTGGAAACCAGACGAGCCCTACCAACACGTCACCACGATTGCCTCCACGACCCCAGTTTGCTTCAGGGGCTCTGAACGTGACATCTGGATCACCTGGTCTGCCCCCCAGACCCAATAGCGTTGGCCCTACTCCCAACAGCCCGCCTCAGTCAAACTACTTTGCGCCGCCGCCGCAACACGCCCAGCCAGGGCCCAGCGGAGATGGCCGGAAGCGTCAGGGCTTTGGGGGTCTCTTGTCAGGAGCGGCGCCCTACGCCGGTCCTGCGGCGGCGAGTGTGAGCGGCTTCTTTAGCGGCCGGAAGGAGGAGGACAAGAAGAAGAAGATCAAGAAGAAGCGAAGTGTGCACTTCTAGGCGGTCTGATGGCAAGCTGCGGATCTTGCGTGTAGTGTACTTGTGCGCTGTTGGCGTTTCTGGATGGGTATTGCATTGACAGTATGTATATAGGCATTGGGAGGATATACCATAGGATATTAGGATATGACCATCGAGTTTGAATCAACGAGATATGATAAGAGCAGTTTGGCGTGCTTAAGAAAGACTGGTCCTGTTGATGTGTATAAGAGTTCCGGCTATCTACATGAATTTCCACCACTTCCTCGAGTGTAACTTGAGCTTGACATTGCAGGCAGCCCCTGTGTGACCTATATTGTCTTTCTTTGACCGTTCTGTCACACCTAAGCACAGAATTTGCAACAGTATCCGCAGACGGCCTCTCCGATGACTGCCGTCTCGCAACCACACTCACACTGGCAGACCGTATCGAGATTTGGCGGCGAGTCGTTTGTGCTGGAGCTTTGTGGTTCTGCGCAACTGTCGTTGTTGTTGTCAGTAGTCATGCTGAACGTCGAGGCGCTCCCGTTGTCCAGAACCTCCGAGTCGGTCGGAGACTCTGGTACTTGTTTGTTATCAGACGAGGGCATTGTCGCGCAGGGATTGCGTAGATGTGGACTGTCAAAGGTCGACGACGAGGGAGTCCAAGGTGGAGATATATCAAGGTTGACGGCGGTGTCATGGAACTGAGCGACGGTGATGGGGTTGCATCATGAAGTGTGAGTATCTGCCGTCGACCGAGCTGTATCACCCCCGATGCTGGGACCACGAGGTCATTCACAAAGGACAAGCACGTTTGTGAATAGCCTCCTCGGCGACAAGAGGCAACGTCGCCTCCTGGTCTTATCGTATCACCCTTGAAGGCGACATGTTTCTGTCCTTGTCCTGGATAGACTTGCAGTACTCCTCTCCACGATAACGTTTCCTTTGTTTGTCTGAAAAGTTCGTCATCTCGACTGTGATGATTGTGCGTCGCTTTGGCATCTTGAGGGGACGTATGTACGCAAAGTCACCGGAGAACATTTTGGGTACGTAGATGGTGAGGGCAAGACACTTGAATTAGGTGAGGAGCTTCATGAAAAGGGAATCTGAGAGGGGAACTGGCTTCGATATTTGAGGGAACTGGGATGTGGCTGGAGAGTCTATTGTCGACTGTTTTTGGAAGCTGGGTTTTTTACGGGTGCGAATAGACCAACTGAGGCTGCTGAGTGATCAAGATGTAACAAAGACCGAAGAGATTACATATTAAAGATGGTAATTAGAAGCGCATGCCATATCTATGACTTATTAGGAGCTACGCTTGCTATGATGGTCAGGTTGTGCTCGATCATACCAAGATGATGCAAGCATCTGCCTTACGTGACCAGTATTCTTCCTAATAGGTGCTGCCATATAAATTGTCAGCCTAAGAATATGCTATGAGGGGCACTACGCTGACACCTTTCAATACGGTCAAGTCTCTTCCACAACATGAGGCGCTCCCGGTTGCCGCGTCTCATGGGAACTGAAGGATCACGGCAACGTCTTGTACTCCATGCCACAAATGAGATGGATTGTACAGAGTATAGTTGCCATTGTTAATTCGCCGATGTGATCAATAAACCTGACCCAAACTCGGCGGATACTTCTGGGTTACACCGTGCAGTGTCACCCGTCCCATGGCTCTGCAGGTGATATTACTGCTGCGCGTATCATTGTCCATACAAAGGATGGGACTCTCAAGGGTGCTCTCCGGTAGTGAAGATCTTGCTCCCGAGCTGGCAAACCCCTGTCGATCATGGACCCGGCCGGGAACCGCTGTTCCCTTTTTAGGTGCGAGGGTTGTGACAGGGATGATGATCCTTGATCATGTGAGTGAGGACAAGGACCAACAATGCGAGTGTCTCGAGTTGCATTCGCTTTGTGAGCTGAGATGAGAGGTCCAATGCGAAAGGGTGACCTTCTCTGTGCAGAAATGTCTCCTCATCCTGCTGGAACTACAGCTAATAATACATACCGCAGTCTGATTGCCAGGAGAGCTAGTTGCTTCTGCATGTCTTGAGGAGCCACCTGAAGCAACGGCATTTATTCTATATTAATAGCGGGAGTCCAATCCCGTCCGAGCGCGTTCAGCTCACTGTGACCACCCACTGCCGGTCTATCGGAGAAAGGCTACTGCATAGACACTGACGTGACAGCCACAGGGGTGGCTCCCCATCTGGGGTGTGCGTTTGGAGGAATTAATGGCATTGAAACAGCGTCGCCTGAGACCATGACGGTGAGTAACCGGGGCATCTCGTTTCTCTGGTCCCACAAAGAGGGAGGATTGTCCCGTCTCCATAACGGGACGCTGTTATTGATGAATGGCGTGGAGGAGAAGAATGTCTTATAAATAGAAGAATAGCCGTGTTGGTCGGGCCGTGAGGGTTGGGGAGTCGAGGGATGTTTCGTCAACTTTGTTTGTTTCTTCTCTTTCTACGTCCTAAAGTCAAGTCGCGATGCGGTTCTTGACGATTCTCCTAGGCCTCGTCGCCTCTGTCGACGCCCTCTCGGGCATCACTCCCGATAGCTTCCAGTTCAGGACGAAGCAGCCGCCCATGCTCAAGGTCTTTGACCATGCCGCCACAGACTCGAAGCTTGAATACGTCTCCAACTCGGGAATCTGTGAGACGACGCCTGGTGTTGAGCAACACTCGGGATACCTCTCGGTTGGTGGGTGATGATGACGGCAGCTGGCCCTTTGACTTGTCCATACTGACCGACCAAGGCAAGAACCATAGCATGTGGTTCTGGTTTTTCGAGGCTCGCGACGATCCCAGCAATGCGCCCCTTGTTCTCTGGCTCAACGGCGGCCCTGGATGCTCCTCCATGGTCGGCCTCTTCCAGGAACACGGCCCCTGCCACTTTGTCAACAACCAGACAGAGCCCTCGCTGAACCCTCACTCGTGGAACGAGTACGCCAACATGCTCTACATCGACCAGCCCATCGGCACCGGCTTCAGCGTTGGGGACCTGGACGTCAACTCGACCATCACCGCGGCCCCTTATATCTGGAAGTTCATGCAGGCCTTCCTGGACCGGTTCCCCAAGTACCAGTCTCGCGAGTTTGGCCTCTTTTCGCAGTCCTACGGCGGCCACTACGGGCCCGAGTTTGCAAGCTACTTTCTCGAGCAAAACGACGCCATCGACGCCGGCGACGTCGGGGGCCACAAGCTCGACATGGTGGCACTGGGCATCAACAACGGCTGGATAGACCCCAAGATGCAGTTCAAGTCGTACGCCACGTACGCCCACAGGAACAAGTACAAGCAGATTCTTAATGATGAGCTCATCGGGCGTTTCCTGGATGCCTACGACGACTACTGCGTCCCGGCGTACGAGAACTGCACCGAGGCCGAGGGGCAGGACGAGGCGTGCGCGAGGGCGGATTACGTCTGCAACGAGCAGATGTATGTCAACCTCAACATCGCGAGCAGGGTTGACTTTAACGTCTATGATGTTCGTATCGGGAGGGATGATGTTGATCCGCCCGAGACGTTTGTCGACTACATCACGAGGGCCGATGTTATGGAGGCAATTGGCGCGAGGACACGGTTTGCAGAGTGCAGTGACCAGGTGTATGCAAACATGGAGACTACAGGAGACGGTGAGTTGCATCCAGTTGTGATGTCTTGTGTGATACTGACAGTATAGGTGCACGCTCGTTTCTCGGGCCGCTGGCAGACGTTGTGAAGCGTGGCATCAACACTCTCATCTGGGCCGGTGACACAGGTATGCAGTGGTTTGTACTCCTATGAATGTGACTGACACGATACACTGCACAGATTGGATCTGCAACTGGGAGGGTAACCTCTGGGCCGCCGACGCCCTCGAGTGGCCAGGCCAGGCCAAGTTTGCGGCGACTGCGATGCGAAACTACACCGTCAACGGCAAGGTCCACGGGAGATACAAGGTCGTCGATAACCTGGCCTTCCTAAAAGTGTTTGAAGCTGGCCACTCGGTGCCTTATTACCGTGAGTTCATGTCCTCGGATCTGATGAGATATGTGCTGGGCTGACCTGAGTGATAGAGCCCGAGACTGCGCTGCAGGTGTTTAAGCAGGTGATGCAGAAGGGAGCGTTGAAGTCAACTTAGCGAGTTGTAATGCGTTGTAATGATATTGCATGAGGAGTTTGGGTTACATGGATCAAGAGGGTGTCCATATGAATAATGTAATCTGAGGGAACATTGGTCAGTTTCGAAAGCATGTAATCTATGTGTATAATTGACGCCGTCATGAAGCATCTAAACCATAATAACATAGTCCAGTTCAGTATACATCCAACCTGTATCATAACCAGCATATCCGTCGTTGAGATCCTCTACCTGGGTAGTTCATACAGGTATAGAGTACAGTACAGGCACATCAAATATCCATTTGTGCGTCCTAAACACCCCGGGCTATGCAACGCCTTCGTTGGGTTCCTTCACTGCTGCGCCTTGAACTTCTCCAGGCGCAGGTCGTTGATAACCATGTATCGGCTCAGGGTGATCCAGCCGTAGCGGAACCACACCATCTGGCTCTTGTGCGCCTCCGTCATGGCGCGCCAGGCCGTACCGAGCGCATGACCACCGACGAGCTGGTTCATAAAGACAATAGACTCGGGGTGCGTCTTGTCCTCATCCTTGGTGTTCTTCCAAGACAGGAGCGTCGCAAAGACATCCAGGAAGGACGAGTACTTGCGCGCAACGCCCACCGTGGTGAGCGTGTACAGGTCGACGGGGCTCGGGAACGCCGACTCGCTAGTCAGCGCCTGGACGAAGGATCGCGCGCCGAGGTACAGCGAGATGTGGTTGGGATGCGACGACACGCCGTAGCTGTCAAAGGTGACGAGCACATCAATGTTGGCCGTGGGCTGGACCTTGTTGGCGCGCTGGTGACCGAACTGGGGCGCAAAGGCGCTGCCGAGGAGGCCGGCGATCATGTTCTTGTCCCACATCCTGGTCATTGAGTCGGGAAAGTCGGTCCTGTAGAAGATGATACACTGCGTCAGCTTGTTTGCCCTCTCCAATCCTCTCGAGGAGACACTGGAGGGTGTACGAGGGGCTGGACGTACGGGTTGTCCACCACAAACACATCATCCTCGTCGTGTAAGCCCAGCGCCATGCCGCTCTTGACCAGTTCCTTCTTGCGGACATCTCCTAGTCCATCTGCGTTCCCTATACAGCGCGGGAAAAGAGAAAAAACCATCAGCCAAAAAACGTTGCTCTTCTTTCTAACCCGCTGCTTGTAACCGGGGGGTGACTAGGCGTCTCTATCGGCGGCTCATACCAGTGCTCAAACATAAGATCTTTACGTGGTTGCCCATGCCGGGACGCGTGAGGGCAAGGACCGTCGGGGAGAAGAACATGGCCTCGTCGTCCGGGTGCGCAATCAAGAGGCAGATGCGCTTGTTCTTGATGGTCGGCCAGCTCGTCTGTGCGACGCTGGCTAGGTACATGTACAGGCCGGGGAGGATAACCGCCAGCGCGGCGAGGATAAGGAGGAAGTCCATGGTAGTGGGCGTATGCGATTCTGTATAATCGGGGTTCTACTCGGTCGTGGGTAGTCTTGTCGAGACTTGGTCGTTCGTCTGATCGGTCGAGATAGAAACCTGGAGGCTTGGTGGCTGGTGTCGCGGGGGTGGGTGGTTGTAAGTAACAGACCTGTCGCTATCTTGCTAGGATCAAGAGATTGAGAGGAAAGAATAAAAGCAAGTCACTGTTGAAAGCGCGCCCTTATTCAATCCCCCAGCAACAAGCAGCAAGCAAGGTGAATGTGTCACGAGACAAGGTCGAGGTGAATTGGAGGTGAAGACGCCGTGGAGGGGAAACTGGCACGAGGGCTGTCGCAAATGCCACCTTTTGCTGAGTCGACCCCTGGAATGCCATTAGCAGCTGACCGCCTGCTAACGGCTAGCGGGCTGCTTAAACCCCGAGGGGTCCATAAGCGCTGTGGCTCAGCGCATAATCCCCTGGAAGGGCGCCGGCGGGAGTGGGATGGGAGACCCTGATGTCATTAGAGACTCAGGGGTCCATGGACAAACACGCTAGGCCCACAAGGGAAATCCATTGACTTGTCCAGATGCAGATGAAGAGCTAGCATCTCCAACGTCTTCTAGGACTTTGAAAGCTTCACGTCAACACAGCAATCATCCTTCTTTGTCTGCTGCCCACCTTCAGCATCTGCCCAAGCCATGGCTCGCCAACGCAAGGAAAAGTCCGCCAAGGACATCAAGTTTGCGCATCCCGACCGCTCCGCTCCCAGCGAACATACCCTCCTCAACTTTGCAAAGCAGCGTGACCTGTTTGCCGAAGCCGACCGTCGACAGCGCCAGGTGGACAACAACGAGCCTGCCCTACCCCCCCGAGCCGAACGGATCCTCGAGACGCTCCTGTGGACCGTGTCGATGGCTATGCTGCACTTTACCTTTGACGTGCTTGTGCAGCGGCAGTATGGCATTGAGGTTCTGTGGCATCAAATCATCCAGCGGACGCTTGTCGCATGGCTCTGTAGGTCCACCATGAGCAGACTGCCTTGATTGAACTGGCCTGCCGTGATAATTACCTTCTATTTGCTAACATACCTTCCCTTCACAGTGTTCATCGGCCTCTTCTACGTGTTACACCCCCATTACTCGGCCCCGACCTTCGTCCCCTTCCTCCCGAAAGAGTACCAAGAGCCCCTTCGCCAGCTCATCTTTTTCACCATGAGCGTTTCCTGCGGCTGCTATCTCATCTACATCACCAACGAGTTCGGATACCTCGCCGTCCTGAAGCAGGCTCCGCCCGTGGGTTGCCTGTGGCTTTGGGCAGTCATAGAGCTGGACCTCCTCTGGGCTTTTACCAGCTTGGCCATTGCGGTGGGATACGGTTGGATGAACGGATACGGCTTCAAATAAGTTGCCAGTTTTATTCCTTGGTCAAATTTCTCGCAGGGACCGCCTCCCCGGGCTCGCCTACCGTGGTTGAGACGTCATCCTCAAATACATCCATCGATTCGCTTCTTTTGACTCCAAGGCTTGTCAAGGTCCCGACCCGCGATAGACTCGACTGGTCCTGGTGCGTCAAGCGGCTCACAAGTCCCTCTAACCGGTGGATCCGATCCCTCTGGCTCTCGACTAGAGTCTCCAACTTGCGTGAGCTCTCGTCCATCTTCATCTCGCGCCATTTCGTCCTCGACTCCAGGTCCCGCAGCCGCGACGAGATCATGCTTGTCTGCATGAACTGGACTCTGGTCGTCAATCCTTCTCGCTGCCTCACCAGCTCCAACGCCTTCGTCCTCACTGGTAACCAGGCCATGGCAACTGTCGTGCGGCCACCGCGCCAACTCCTCGGCACCAGTGTCCACCTTTGACCATCGTCGCCAATGCTCGCCTTGGCCTCCGTCTCGGCCACCAGATCGAGCAGGCGCTGCTCAAGATTTAGGAGATCTTCCATAACAAAGGTGTACATCTGATGTTCAGGCTGGTAGGCGTGAAAGCCCTCGTGCTGCGCGTTGATGGCGGTCACGAGGTCTGCCAGCCACGCAGATTCCGTCTTGTACCATGACAAAGAGGTCTTGACACGAAAGTACTCCTCGTCACTGTTGCGCAGGTATGTGAGCCGGGCGTAGACGGCGGCGACGATTGCAACCACAAAGGTCAGGATGCCCGCGATGTTGGCGCTCACGGACAGCGGCGAGTCTTGCTGCCCGCCGGCATCCATAGAGAGGGTTAGGATGGCAATTGAATACACGACTTGAAGAATTCTCAATGCCACCGTTGGATCTGGATTACCATCGTAAAAGGGGTTATGGAAAGTATATTGAATGAAAGAGTTGCACAACGTCCAGCCACGCTGATAGCTGACGCCACAATAAACTCGTATTTCAGAACGAAACGCACGTGACGCTGCACGTGATTTGTATCATGTTGAATTCTATCACCTATCTTGTCAGTGTAAAATCAAGGGTAGGAATATAGTGATAAATCCGACCCGGCTAGATAGTAAGTACATGATCTTGAATATGACATCAGAATTTCATCCTGACTTTTCTCCATGCGTTTTCAGAACTCGCACGAAAATGTGGGTCTCTCAACCTGCCTAATCAGGAAACCGATTACGGCGGCACCAAGGTCCGCCTCCGGGCCGGAGTTATGTCCTCCAATGCCGTCCGCCGGCCGGTCTCCCGGGATTCCGGCGCCTTATTGTTCATCACAGGAGCTTCGTCTTCGATCATGCGTAGTTTGATTGAAATGCTATATGATCTCATGCCATGATGCCATTAGGTTTCCACCGCAATCTTTCGTATCGTACTGGATATCTCTCCCCCGTCTCTCTATGTGCCATGCAATTAACTCAGTTCTATAATGAAATCCTCTACTTTGCACTCTTTCCGGGCCGTGTAGACGCTGCAAATGTGATGCCCCTGCGTTCTGGAGGCACCCCCTCACCGTCTTCATCATCACTGTCCTCGCCGTGGCCCACACCTAGAGCGGCCTCTCGCCGCCGTCGCTCAGCGGGAGTCTCACCCGCCTCCTCGTCTTCCTGGGTCGCGAGGACGGCCAGACGGCGCTTTCGCTCCACGGCTGTCTCGCCCTGTTCTTCTGAGGGCTTGTTTGTGCTGAGTCGGCGTCCGCGGCCTGTAGGCGAGCTGGACTCTCCGCCTTGGGACTGCTCGCCCCTTGCGGGAGAATGCTCAGCAGCTTGAACAGAATCAGCCGGAACCTCTTGCGTGGCAATCCTCTTGACAGTTTGTGAGGCGGTCGACTGATCAACAACCTCCTTCCTTGTCCGAGAATCTAGCTTTTGCATTTCGCGAATAAAGTCTTCCTTGGTCATGCGCTTGCCCACGCCGCCGATAGTGAAGCGGATGTGCTTATCGTCAGCAGCCTGAGTCTCTGCGACAGACTTCTTGCGAGACTGCTCGCCGCTCGCAACGCCGAATCTACCTCCAAAAGTAGCCCAACCAGGCTTGGCAGGCGTCTTTTCTTCAGAAGATCCGCCAGCACCAGCTTCTGCCTGTTCGCCCTTGCCGGAGGGCAGCTCGTAGGTCTTGACGACCTCACCGTCCTCGTCCTCAACAATAATCTACAACTCGTTAGTCTAATTCGCCAATATGACAGTCAACGTGGTGGACCATACCGTATTGCCAAACTGGTAAGCCCGAGCAGGTTCATGCTTTCGCTCCTTGCCCTTTTCCTTGCGCTTCTCTATTTCGACATTGTAGACCTCGCCCATCTTCTTCTTAAAGCCAGAAATAGTCCACAGCTTATCAGCATCGGCCTTTGCAACAGTGACGGGCGTAGGAAGCTCTTCGTTCTTGCTCTCTCCGGGAGCAGGCTGAACATCGATCACTTCACCCTCGCGACTCTCGAACACTAGATTGTCGCCTTCATCGTAGATGTTGACAGGTCTTGGTGGGGTCTTCTGGCCGCTGCTGCCGGAGGGGCTCGCCTCAGCTTGCTCAATTCTCTCGGGCTCCTTTTCCTTGGCACTATCCTTGGAACTATCCTCGGCAGCCAGAGTGGACTCGGTGTTCTCGCGTGATGGCGATTCCTCACGCTCAGCAGGTTCGGCAGGAGACATGAGTAATGTAGATTGACGCTGAGGGAAGATGGCAGACTGAGTGATGGGACCACCTGGGCCAATACCGTCGTCCCAGGTATTGTGCTTGCGCTTCCGCGAAACTACCGAAGAGGACCTGCTCCCGTTGCCTTGGTCTCGCTGTTTGCGCAAGAGGTGGCTGTAAGGTCCAGCGGGGGGTGCCAGAGTGCCCGGAGGATATTGGGGGTTCTTTTCCTCGTCGAAAGAAGCCTCGGACATGGACCTCGCCTGGGACTTGGATTGAGATGTGATTCGAGGCAGTCTGTTCATCCAAGATGGGCCGTCTTCAGGGGCAGCTGTGTATGACATTGTCAGACTCAGAGTGTTGATGCGCTTTCCAAGAGTGAAGACAGCAATGGAAGATCCGTGAACCAGAATTGAGGTGACTACCAGGAAAGTGACAATAGGCCACACCAGATAGATGAGGTGATAATGGGGAGTGTTTTCAGGCGGCAGTTCAGACAGAGGCACTGGTTCTTCATGCTCCAACTCGGCTCGTGCCAGAATGGCAACAAAGATGGCACCGACACCGATAGGACCGAAATGTCCAGCAAAAAGGGCCTCTCGCCAAGTTTTGACGTCCGGTATAAATGGTTTCAGGGCCAACATGATTGGAATTCGGCGGAAGAAGAGGACGAAGATGGCAATGACGACCAGACGCCAAGCCTTGACACCGAAGACGCCGTTGTTGAACTCCTCCCAGGGGATGATGGTGCCGAGATAGACGAAGTAGGTCAAGTTGAGCAGGAGATCGATAACGTTGGAGACGTGCGACTCTTCAGTCTTTTCGCCGAACCAACCATCGTTGGAGAAACCGACACCAGCCGCAAATCCTACCAGCAAGTCATCCATGCCCAAGATACTACCAGAGCCGGCGCAGAAGAGCGCAACGACAAAGTAGAAGACGAGGAAACTTTCTCGGTCAATCAGATCACGCTCTTCAGCGTACTTGATACCGTGGCGGGCAATGTAGCCAACGACGAAACCATAGATGGCGCCAAAGATACACTCGTACAAGATGACATAGACGACGAAGTGAAAGCTCACGTCTTGGGCATCTCGCTTGAACTGGATGAGGTAGAGTG
This sequence comes from Fusarium protoensiforme, assembly GCA_011320165.1. Classification (NCBI taxonomy): domain Eukaryota; kingdom Fungi; phylum Ascomycota; class Sordariomycetes; order Hypocreales; family Nectriaceae; genus Fusarium; species Fusarium protoensiforme. The sequence continues at coordinate 20,462 of JAANQP010000452.1, read as the reverse complement.
ACAGGTAGATAAAGGGGAAGGCCATGCCATCGTTACAGCCGGACTCGGCGGACAGCAAGTCTCTAAGATGCTTGGGAACACGCTTTGCGAACTTGCCCTTACCGACAACTGAAGAGGCCAGGACAGGATCAGTAGCAGTAACGCAGGCAGCGACAACAAGACCGTCAAGCCAGTCAAGTTCTGGGATCATCCACCAGATCACCAAGCTAACAATAAGCCAGCCAAAGGTCATGACGGGGATGAGCAGCAGAACGACGGATCGCCAATGGCGCTCCATGTAGAATTTGGGCAATTCGACACCGACGGCGAAGCACTGAACGACCAGGACGACTCGGGAGAATTCAACGGTGACGATGTCAACGCTCCCCCATTCCTTGGGGTTGATGAGGTTGGCGGCATGAGGACCAAAGATGACACCGCAGAGGGTGGCAACTGTAGCTTCACCAATGTACATGCGCTCCTTGATAACGGAGGAGCAGAGCATGAACAGACTGGTGAAGCCGCCGAGGATGATGTACACCAAGTGAGGCTTGGTGATATCGAGGTGACTCCACGCCATTGTGAAAGACGGTGAGCACCGGCTCTAGTCGTAGGCGGGAGTTTGTTTTATGTGTGTGGCCTTTTCGGCGCAACAGTCGGGTTGGTCTCGCGATCTCGGAGGGACGGCGGCGACGTTATCGAGATGGGGAGATTTCGCGGGAATCGGCAGCGCCGAGGTCAATTGCAGTCGCGACTCGTCTCAAAGAGAAGCGAGGCATTCACGACCGATCAGGTAGAGAACGACGGACAAGAAGGAGCGTCGGGGGGTTGAGGGCGCGATGTAGGAGGGAAGAAATCTCTGGAAAGAATTCCTGGGGTTGAAGTTGATGGGACGCAGTACCTACCCAGGCGGGCGCAAAAATGGCACAGGCCTGGACCAGTGTCGTCACAGGGCAGGAGCGCCTGTAAACCGGGATAGGACGCCACGGGGCGCCACAACGGTCTTGGCACTGGTAAGGATTGAACTTGAGGCGACAAGGGAGGTGGAAACTCTAGACTCTTCACCAACAAGCGAGCCAGCAGAGAGGAAAGGTCGAGTGATGACGAAAGAAGAGACAAAAGACGGAAAGACTGGCGGCATAAGGTTGATTTAACCTCATGGACGCGAGATTTGGTCTCTCCGGAGGGGGCGTCTCTTAGCGCACCTCGAGGCTCGTGCCATGGCATCTTGAACCAATTTTTCGCCCACACAGCCCATCTCCCACACAACCTCGACCAGCCAGACAAGGAATTGAGCAGCAAGGGGCCCCGGTCGTCGACTGCCGCCAAGATGGTGCCAAGTGGGGGCATCGCGGGGCCCACGGATACGCCGCTGCTTTTAACCAGAGATGCCGTCGCGTCCACGAGCACCAAGCCGGACGAGACGGCAGAGGACCAAGAGGTGTATCTTTTACTTGGGAAGCTCTTGGAAGCAGGAGAAGATGTAGACGAGTTGTCGTCGTATTACCAAGCAGATACTCTTACCAACCAAGATCTGACACCCCCAGATCTAGACTCAACCACATGGTCTTACGGGAACGGGCCTGGATCCATCTGTCTCGATCAACTCTGATCGGAGTGCGTGCCCTTGTCTTATTCGTCATCCTCTGCATGCGTCTCCCTTGTTGGAGCCCAAGCGTTCTACCAATGCTCCTCTTGTTGAGTCAGTCTCATTCACACATGGTCAGCGCCTCAATATCCTCATTGCCATCCATTCATGACAGCACGCTCTCATCAAATTTCAGCAAACGGCACTAGACGCCCAACGAAGCCTGATAGGGGGTTGGTTTGCTCTCCAATCAACCAGCAAAAAGCAAGCAGACGGGAGGAAAACACCAAGGGGCCATGCTGCTGCTACCCGTTCAATGCCGCCATGATACGACTCTACATACAGAAGAAACGGCGGCCGCCTCCCGTCATTAAAGCAGCGCCATCAACCCCGGCACTTCCGTCAAGGAGTCGGTCCTCCGCTCACATGAGAAGCCGATACGAAGAGATAGTCATCCCACTGAGGAAACAAGACTTGCAAGCGACCTGACCACCAGGATCTAGCCAATGTCTCAATGACGCCTCCCCTTCGCTTGCCTCGGCTGCAATAACCTCCCCGTTCATCCTCCTCCCCATGGTGTCCTCAAAAGAGCACAAGATGTTCATCTCTCCGCATCGATTGACAGAGGGCCCCGCAGGATCATCAACACCAGATGGCCTTGAGTAATGCACACTCACGTCAAGCTGCATCTGCGAGTTTCCCCCCACGGGCAAGCGGTTCTGTCGGTGTCGGCGGCCGTTGAACCGATCTGATCTCAGTGTCCTGTGTGTTCCCTTGTGTGCCCCCGTTGATGGCGCTTTTCCGCACATGGCTTTCAGGGTCTTGCAATTCAAGGTTATTTTTTCGCCCCAACGGCCGCAATTCTAGCTCATGTTTTAGCCCTGCTTACGGATACAGTAGCTGCTAGACTAACCCTGCACGGTTATTGCATTTGATCATGTTGATAACATCGCGGCCATATGCCATCGAGTTAGCGCTTCAGCTCGCGGATTGTCTGCCTCTTATCTTGGCCCATTGGTGCGATAAAGATACAGCTTTCCACCCGCCAGATTAATCCAGATCCCGGGATAGCGCTGCGCATCTATGCATTTAAAGTTGGGACTACGGAATACATGCATGACTGTAACCTCGGTTCTTGTGGTTTGTACTCAAGGTCAGCAGCCAACGACACTATCTCCAGTCTGCCAAGACTCCCTACCGAGTTGGTGTTGGACACAGTCGACCATTCGCAGAGGCCCGACAAAGCCAATTTTCATAGCTCATGCTGAATGGTCCAGATTTATATCCAAGAATTGACATAACTTGGCGTCGCATTGGCAGGTCTTGGAGATCTCTTGGACATCTGACAGATCCCCGTCTTTGGTGCAGCCAAGACGCCCAGAACTGCACCCAGCGTCCACCAGACACTGGGCGCCAAGGGCCAAGATTTCGTTCCGAGCCGCCAAGAAGGAAAATGCACCGGGTGGTGCAAAATTCATCAAGAATGAGATTTCGCGATGGCTTCATGTTCCAATTGTTGAATGGTGAGATCATGGTCCATGGTACCGCCTCGGGTTGTCGTGAGCATCGGGCTTCAGCGCAAGCAACACGACCAACATCAATTGATAACATATATCTGAGACTGAGAACACATCACACTTGATTGCATACAGCTGCATACACATAGTTGAGTGAGAGGAGAATCATCGTGCAATGTGAGAGGCTTCAAGCCCCCAAATTTTGTCGCATTGCATGAGAGCTTCTCTGTCAGAAGCTTTCTCATTGCTGATGGACTCTATCCTTCTTTGTACAACATTCTAAGTAGATTGCCTCCCATAATTGATCAAGACCAAGAAAATAGTGCTTCATGCCTCCAAGGTATCTATCCCGCCGGTTATTCCAAGCAACTTTAGTTGAAAGCCATCATGTAAAGGAGAGTCGACATGGCGAACGACACACACATGTATCCTAGACTGGGGGCATGGATTGAGCCAGCAGCTGTTGGAGTGGCGCTGGGCTCCTCGCTGATGGTCTCCGTAGATTGGGTAGGGACCGCCGCCGAGGTCCTCAGGGCGGTGGGTGCGGGTGGAAGAGATATCGTGGGCTCTTCGGTGTCGACGGCGAGGACGCTGCTCTTTGTTGCGAGATCCTCGCCCACTGAGGCTCCAGGGCCGGTCAAGCGCTCCTCCTTTGTCGTCTCCTCGGCAGTGCTTGCGTGAGTCTCAATCAAGATGTTCTCCTTGGGTCGAGTAGCCAGAGTCGAAGCGACCGAAGTCGAGGTCGAGGTCGAGGTCGTCGCTGGGGGTGCAGGTGCAGCAGGTACAGGTGCAGGTGTGGAAACCGGCTCAGGGTTCTCAGCCTGAGGCTCATCCATATCTCGGCAGAGGACAGCAACAAGTTCACCTCTCTGGCCGCGATACAAGAGAGACTCCTCGTCGGATGTGACACCACCGCATACCTGCTGAATAACGACTTCTGTCTGCCTGACAGAGTCCTTGCATGCAGCAGAGCAGGCCTTTCCGCCAGTAAAGTCGCCAGGGGTGCATTGGGCGAGAGGGGTGTCGTAGGCCTGCACGCAGTTGACAGGGGCATTGGGGGAAGAGATAGATTCAAAGTCGGACAGGGTCAGCGACTTTGCGGCTGCAGAACCAGCCATGAGAATGAAGGATAGCTGAAGCCATCGTCGTGTGGATTGTCCAGCCATTGTGAAGTGAAGTGAAGTGGGTGAAGAAGTCGAAAATGTCTCCAGAAACAAATAAATCGATTACCCAGACACGGTAGGTTCGATTATATGAACTCAATAACAGTCGAGACTTGATCCAAGCTGCCGGGCGTGGTATCTTTCGATCAATAAACTGGCAACTGGGTTGAAACGCACTATGTTGCAAAGACAACCAGGCTCACGGGACGAACACGCCAAGGATTCCGCGGTCGAATGTCAGGACGAACCCCGAGGGAATATAAACGTTTATGCGCTGAGGGGTCGAGTGAAACCTGTCCTTGGGGGGACTAGATCGTTTTTATTGGGATGTTCGGAGTTTTTGGCTTGTGTGGCTGTCTGTGGGTGGTGATATGAGACGGATACGTGCTAGGATCCGCGTCGGTGGCTTTCGGGAAAGTCAAGATACGAAAACGATTTGCCGGTAGGGGAATATTAAACTCTGGCTGAGTGCTCTTTTTTGTTCGTTTGGTAGTAGACGATGGAGATTGAGGGTATCGTGGCCGAGTGACGATGCGGTGTGATGCGTGCTGTCGGTCGCGATGATGCAGATGTACACCAATTAATACGAAGAAACAGCAGGGGATTCCAGCGAAACGATCGAGAGTGAGATGAAACGAATGCAGTAGATGCAGAAGATGCAAAAAGAAAAAGGACTGGAGGAAAAAAAGCGAATGGGTTTGTTGGCTCAAGTAAGTATCAAGGGCAGGGAGCACAGCTTTCCCACAGGCCAAGATGTGTCGCACAGATGAAACGAGTGCTTGGAGATGTTTGTTCCTCTGCAGCAGGCAGCTGGGATGGGGCAGAGGAATGGATTAAATGAAGGGGAATTGTACAATCTTGCTGTCAAGTGCCAGTTGGGGGTCAATGTGGATGAAATATGTATGAGAGCACGACAATGGGGGGGATGATCAGCAGCACCCGCCGAGAAAAAGACGATGATCAGGGATAGAGCATCATCGGGAAAGGAAAACTGCATGAAGCGAGCAGTTCAAAATAGGACATCGTATGCACATCACTAGAGGGTCTTTGGGGTGAAACTCGTCCATTGACGAGCCACGAAGGCGGCGCATCACAATCGACGTGTCGTGGCCGCTCGGGAGTGGGAGCGCCGCGGCGGGCCTCTCTTTGCGTGTGTGTTTGCCCAAGCCAAGCCAGCCTCAGAGGTTGCTCCGCAAAGTCCCCGTAGCCCGCCTCCGTGATCATCAGGGGTTCAGGGATGTTGCTTTCTGGTTCTGACGTCACACCAATTACACATCTCGGATGCTGCTGCTGCTGCTGCTTCAGAGTTGGTGGTGGGTTGTGGGTGTTGGCCGCGCAGCATAGTGTATGTAGTGCCGTGTGTTTGTTCTTGAAACGAGCATGATCCGATAAAGCTCGGGACAGCCGGGCTTGCAGAGCACGGCATAGCATAGCCTTGTCCTACTACCTTTCGTCTTATCCGTCTACTTTTTCTGCCGGGCGAGGCTCGGTCGCGTGGTGAACTCGAGACGGTTTTTTTTTTACACGTCAGACTGGGTTTCAGACCGTTTGTCTCGGTTTCATTTCTCAAAGCCACACGAGATTTGAAGCGGAGAAGGGCGACGTCAGAGCACTCCAAAAGGTCAAAGGTGCCCCCCCCTCTCTCGGATCCGAGATCCAATGGATTCGAAAGTCCCTTCTCCATTGTGGACGGGGGGGTAAACAAAACTGGATGATGTGCCTGTGTTGGAGGACGACACTTTCGAGGTATGATGCCCATTGGCGGCCGGACCCTTTCGTTCCCAAGAAACCCCTGGCCCTTGTCACTTGTCAATCCACACACAGATTGCCCATCTTTTTCTGGACCGAACAGACGGAGGAGGAGGGGAAAAGTGGCGCGGGAAGCTGCCGAGGGCGGGCGCAGACTTTGAAAGGATTGAGGCTGATACAGCCAACAAAACATTGACCACCCGCCAACGACAGCTTCGCATAAATATCAGCGTTTCTAGATCCTCCCCGGTGCCAACACCAACGCCTCAATGCAAAACCCTCCAATGTTGTACTCGTTTTGTTTGATGCCTCAATCGTCTCACGAAATCACCAGAGAAAGTCAGTCCCCTGAAAATCGCTGAGCAGGCTCTGCACGGAATCATTCCCGCACGAGCAATGATCAGACCCGGCGATCAGCTCCGCCTAGCCTCGTCTCCGGCATGGCGCTGACACTGCCGTGGATCACGATCGACGGTATCATTTGCCACTCGGACGACCCTTTGGTTTTTGTAGCTGCTGATTTGGGTAACCATCCACACACATCATCCGAGAGTTCTCCCTTCACCGCATATCAGCAGCGAATTGATGATGGCGGGCTCTTGTTCTTCCGAGACGATCAACTCGCGACGCAGTCCTTGCCGCTATTAGTGCCGACCGAAATGTCCTAGCGCAAAAGCTAGTGCAAGGCTGAAACACTAGTAAAATGAGTCCTATTGGCAGATTAGCATGGGTGGCTTGCTTGAAACCTTTTGTATGGATCTCCAGTTTTCGAGAGCGGACTCGAACTCGTTCAGGTCTTTGATCGTCCGTCACGAGATACCTAGGCAACTACCATGACACAAGGAAATAGAAGTTGGTAACTAGCGATATACAGTATCTAACCTACAGGCAACAAACAAAACTCGCTCACCATGATGTGAGAAAAACGCACGACGCGAGTGACACCATCTGCGGTGCCAATCCTTCGTCTGCTTCAGCTATGAATACCCGCCAATTGAAGGTGCCTTGCATCGTTTAACTCAAGCGCTGAGTGCTTCCTTCGGGATACAGGAACGCGTCTGATTGGCCTGTTGGTCGAGTCTCGACGCGGAGACAGGTTCTTCCCCCGTCAGTGCCACATCGAGCACCACCGTGACTGGCCCCTCAGCCTCCCCAAGATGCTGGGGTGTAAGCGCTTGGCTTCTTCGCATGTCCCTCATAAAGATGCCATCCATGGCTACTCTATTCGCCTTGACTCTCCCAGACGTTTGGCCTACGTGATTGACTGCTGTCGTCGTGGATGCATGAAATGTCAGGCGCGAGAAAACCTGTCGCCTCAGCAGGCGCGCCGCCCGGCATGGCTGGCGCCATGCATTCAAGGCATTACCAACAAGGTGTGTTTCATATGAGGAATGGGACAACCCAATCTGCCAGCTAACAAATCTCCCTCCAGCTGCGCAGCAAGACGAGGATGACCTGGGCTACATGCATCCCATGGATGGTTATTTAGATGGGCCCACCTGGACGACATATGCTCAGAGCCCAACGTCGGGGCATCGGGGCCAACAACAATACGATCTCCTGGCTCGGTCCAGGAGCGACGACTCTGAATCCCCGCGGCCTGTGTCTCCCCTCCGTCCCAGTGAGGAATACGAACGCTGTGTACCTTCGCAGGAGCCCTCTCCTGTACAGCCTACCGTGGACCCCAAGCACAACACCACAGTTCAGTACACGGATAGGTCCCCACCGTCTGGAGGTCAAGATGGTCTCCGAAAACACATGTGGACGCCCATGTGGCTGTCCAAGACAGTGCTGTTTCTCTTTGCTCTTGTCTTTGTCTGCATGATGCTGGCCACCGGCCTTTTGTTCCACTTCTCCCAAGAAAACAATGGCATCAGCACCCAAAAAGAAGCTAATCACTATGGGTGGAAGTATGGTCCAACTGCCTGTGAGTTTCCTCAAGGATGCTTTCACATGCTCTCATGTCTAACTCGGCACAGTGCTTGTCATTGTCGGGGCATTATGGAAGCAGGTCGATCATCATAACAAGATGCTGGTTCCTTGGAAAGAGTTGCAACAAGGCCCTTCTCCCGCTGACAGGTCCCTATTACTCGACTATGTTTCACCCATTGTGCCCAGTGCCCTTTGGCAAGCCATCAAGAACCGCCACTGGGCTGTTGCCCTCTCCATCACAGGTCACTTGCTGATACTCGGCACGGTATGTCCTCCCCTAGTCCGCCCAGGCCGTCTCTAACACACCCCAGACCGTCTTCTCCACCGGTTTGCTGATCCTCGAGACAACCGAGGTGACCAAGACCAGTCAAGACTTTGGCGTCAAGAGTGAGTTTCGGGTCAAAGACCCAAAAGATGTCGACCTTGCTTTCAAGGTCGGCCCAGCTGCCGCCCAATTGTACTACGGCATTCACTTCCAGGGTCTGCAGTACCCTGCCGGGACGTCCGAGAATCTCATCCTACCCGAGCTCCAGCTCCCAAACGGCGTATCCGACGATCTCAATTACACTCTCACAACCGAGGGCATTCGCGTAGGTCTTGATTGCGAGATCCTGCCCATCACCAATGGAACCGAGGCCAGAATGCCCTGGAAGAGTATCCTGGGATCATTCATCGTGGCCAATATATCGACCCCCAACTGCAACATTAATGGCGTCACGATCGGCGTCGGCCCTGATCACAACTACTATCATCGAAAGAATGCGACGCAAAACTACCAGGGACTCTTTGGGGTGTACCCTTGCAATGTTGATTGGAACTTTGCTACCCAGTATCTCCAACCGAATGACACCGACAAACGCGACATGATTCAAGACGTATATGCGGACCAGCGGGTAGTCCTGTCTGTGGCCGACTTGAGGGTAGCGCCACACAACATATCGAAGGCCAACCCGGACTACTTCTACGCCCATGAAGTCAAGGTGGCACTCTGCAAACCGTCATACAATCTCCAATTCTTCGATGTGCAGGCCGCAAGTCTCGTCAATAATTCTGCTCGAGCAGTCTTATCGTCCCTCTCGAGATCAGGCCGGAAGCTGGTCTCTGGATTGCCTGTTGGAGCCGTCGCCAGGGGTGTCGAAACCGCCTCCAAGGCCCTCTACCTTGGACCTGGTGGTGAGGACTATGCTCTGTCACAGGTGGTGCCGACTTTCTTCCAACTCATGAGCATGAAGAATGACAACTCGTCGGTTGGCACGTTCCTCGACACAGATTTGCTGATTGAAACGGGGACAAGCGTATTCAATGGCATTGCTGCTCAATTGATGCGACAGCTCGCTCTTCAGCCGATGGAGAAGCAGGTGGCTGGAAATATCTCGTATGTCGAGAACCGCCTACATGTCAAAGCACAGTCGACCGGTTTCATGTGCGCCTTCCTGGGACTCCTCACACTGATAGCCGTTGGCACAATATTTGTCCGACCTCGCGATGTAGTCCCTCATGAGCCTGGCTCAGGTGCGACGACGGCTGCTATTCTTGCGTCGAGTCATCCTCTACGCCAGACTCTGATGAACATGGGGTCTCTACGCCAGAGTCAGATCCGCTCGCGGTTACAGGGCCTCGGCTTCCGAAGTGTGGTCGTCCCTGGACCGGAACCAACCTTCGTGGTCGAGCCCGTTGCTCAGAGCAAAGAGCAGATCTCGCATCAAGCAAGCGCGGAAACGCACGCTGTACCTTGGTGGTGGCCCATGGCAGGTACACGTTGGTTCCTCTGCGTGACCATTGTGTTGCCGCTGCTTCTCATCGCCGCTCTGGAGATCGTTCAACGTCTTTCGGACGCCAACAATGGCTTCGTCAACATTGGCCCGTCAGACTCGATCGTCCTTGCAACATACATCCCAGCCGCGGTAGTACTTGGGGTTGCCAGTATGTATTCTGCCGTTGAGTTCATGGTCGCTGTCTTTGCTCCATTCCACGCACTCAGGAAGGGCAGGGCTCCCGCGGAGCGATCCATCAGCCTGAACATGGTTGGGAAACTTTTGCCCCATGCAGCTTTCATGTCCTTCAAGACCCGACACTTTGCGGTCCTTGTGGCCTTGCTTGCCAACTTTATCGGCAGCTTTCTGACGATTGTCATCTCTGGTCTTTACAGTGCCACCAACGTGCCTAAAGTTCAGAATCTAGCGATTCAACAACTCGACACATTCAACTTTGACAATGTGGACCTGTCACTCAGCGACAACCAGGCTGCTGCTATCGACAGTCTGATCGAGTACCTCGACCTTGACTATCCACAATGGACTCATGAGGGACTTGTGTATAACCATTTCGAGCCGCCCCAGGTCAAAATTGAGAATGCGAGCACTGAAGCGCCATTGACCATCAACGTGCCGGCATATCGGCCAAAGCTGAACTGCACACCTCTTGTCGAGAAACGAGAGGTTAAAATGATGATGGCTGATGCCAAAACGAATTACACTCAGACCATCCCAGGACAGAACGGTTTCACCCAAGCCATGAAGGGCTATATGCAGATTGGTGTCAACACCACCTTGGATTATGGGAAATGGTGCGAGACTTCCCCAAACAAAAATTTGACGGAAAATTGGTGGACACAGTCGTTTCTCATGCCTTACACCACGGCCCCGGTATACTTGGGACAGGCCTCGGTCATGCAATGGGGCAGCCAGTCCATCTCGGGCAACGGTGCTATCAATACCAATCCTACCACCGGCGATGGCTACGGTGCCAACGGACTGAGCACTGGGAATAATGGCTGCCCGACCTTTACGCTCACTCTCGGGACCGTTCAAGTCAAGGGCCTCAAGCAGATCGGGAAGAGTTCCACCCAATGGGACATCGAGTATGATCTCGGCACCATCATGTGCTACCAGAACTTGGAGCAAGTGGAAACGAATCTCACTTGGAGCCTGCCTGACTTTCAGTTCACCAGCTCAGGCAAGCCCAAGGTCGATGAATCTACAGCGTCCCTGGTGAGGAACGGTACAGGAAGCTATCGGTACGAATACGCCATCAATTCTTGGCTAGAAGGCCTAAGTGACTCTGTCTACAACCGCACCATTCCGGGCCCGAACAACACGAGCCCAGCATACGCCAATATCGACCAGTTCATCTCGGCGCTGGTGCATGGCAAGGCTGGACGGCCTGTCGAAGACTACCTTGGGGAGAAGGGCAAGGACAACATGGCCGAAGGAGCCAGCCGCCTTTACGAAACTTACATGGCGCAGGCGATTTCCCTAAACATGCGCAGCAACTCTACCGACAGTGCTCGTCTACCATCATACAACGGAACCTTGACAACATCGGGGCACCGGCGACTAAAGCAGAACAAGCCCACCAAGATTGCACTCCAGGCCATGCTCGCGACCATGGTTGTCTGCGCCATCGCAACGACGCAGCTGATGGAAGTCCGAGGTGTTCTGCCACATAACCCATGCTCAATCGCTGGCACAGCGACGCTACTTGCCGGCGGCGAAATGACTACACCTGAATTCGTTCCTCCCGGGTCAGAATGGCGCAGCGATGGAGAGCTGGCCAAATCAGGAGTATTTAACAGGAGTGTCTATACACTTAAGTGGTGGGACACTACCGATTCACACATGACGGAGAAGCAGCGGTACGGCGTCGATGTGGACCGTGCTATTGGATGAGAAGCGCCATAGACAATTGTTTCCTTTTGGAGTTTGCTTTCGGATATACCCAATTGTCAGCGATATACGAAATGGGAGGATCAAGGAGGGTGTGTAACAACAAACATGAACAATGCCAACAAAGAATGGCGTGCTCAAAGATGGCTATTAATCTCTCCCCGTGTGAACCTTTTTTTCTCTTCCACACTTACACATACACACTCTTTTACCCAAGGAATATCAGAGAGCCTCAATGTTCTTGATTCCCTTCCTTGACACTGCTATGGCAGACTTGTCCTGATCTACCCTGAAGATGGCTCAAAATCTGCAAATTCTCGACGCGTGAACCACCACGACTTGAGCCGATATACCAAGTCCATTTGCCACAATCGGATCGATAGCTCAGTGGTAGAGCGAGAGATTGCAGATCTCTAGGTCGCGTGTTCGATCCACGCTCGGTCCTTTTCTTTTGTCTGATTCGAGCTCCACGTCTCGCTCGCTTCATTTTTTTGCACTTCAACGCCACGCCCAAGGTCCAGACCCATGAACCGACTCAAGAGGACACGTCGACATCAACAACAGATGCAAAGGATCGATAGCTCAGCGGTAGAGCGAGAGATTGCAGATCTCTAGGCCGCGTGTTCGATCCACGCTCGGTCCTCTCTTTTTGACGTCCAGACAGATGTATCTCTGGGAATGCCTTTTTGAGGGCCGTCACTGTTCTGTCTCCAAGATTGAGGCTCGAGCCAAGCAGTTTGGCTGTGCCGTGGTTGAAGCTAGACCCTAGAGCTCGTGTGGGGGAGAGAGGATGGAGCTCCAAGGCTGGGCGTTGTGTTGTCTGCAGGCTGACCGCCCCTAAGGCCACGTCTCAGATTCTCGTGATACCTCCACTCTGCTCTCAAAGATTCTTGGCTTGGCTTGAACATGTTGTTTATCCTTCTGCTATGGATAGAAGGGTTTAACCCCTTCCGTGGGAAGAACTGCCAAGGTTGGTTTACTTGATGCTAAACTCGAGACTTTGGCCTTGATGAGATGACGGTAGTAGATGCTACGACAAGGAAATAGCATGGTTCACCGTTGCCTCTCACGGGATCTGTTCATATTGACTCATGGGTTGTTACTTCAAAACGTTCATTGCGTTAGAGTTCATGCGGTGAAATTCAACTCTCGTCAGTCACAATCACTAATCATCACAGACACTCTCAAGCACGACTTGTATGGCACGATGTGGGCATCAGAACAATGTTCTATTCTGTGGGTTCTCAAATCTCAATGGCGCTCGCTTAGTTACTCGTGATCCGTCATGTCGTCTTACAGGAGGTTGATCAGCTCGTTGGCGATCTGGTGGGCGTTGACGCCAAAGTCCTTGGGAGTGGTCTGAAGGAAACATTAGCTTTGGCACTTTGGAAACATGCTCGGCGAGTACATGAAACTGAAACGCAACATACCTGGAGATAGAGAATACCGCCCTCGATGACAGTCTCGTTATAAGACCTCTTCAGCTCGCTCACGACACGGACGTGAACGGCGCTCTCCTCCACAGCCTCGACGAGACCCTCCTGGAGCATCTCGTCCTCGCCAAACTTCTGGTACTCAAGGTCAGAGACCAGGCCCTCCAGGTACGACAGGTGAGTCCGGCCAAAGTTGGCCTCCCAGCCGGACTCGGCCTTGGAGTCGGCCTTGAGCTTGTTGAAGTTGTCCTCAAAGTTGGGCACGACGGCGACGTCCTTGCCAAAGATCTTGTTGAGCTTCTCCTGGACCTTGGGGAGCTCTCCCCTCTCGTAGTCGTTCCTGATGGAGGCGCGGGCGACGTAGCTCATGGGCCTGTCGCCGGCGGGACCCTCGTTGAGGGCCTTGACGAGCTTGCTGCTCTCGGCCGCGTAGCTGGTGTTGGTGCCCAGGTTGCCCTCGGTGAAGAGGATGACGAGCTTCCCCTCGGGGGTCACCTTGACGCCGCAGTAGGAGACCGTCTTTTCCTCGTCAAAGTCCATGGTGAGGACGTGGGCGGAGCAGATGTTGTTGATCTCGGCCTTGGCGCCATCTCCTCCGTTGGAGTCGATAAAGTATCTCATTTGATACTCGACGCCTTCAACGTAACTAAGTGGACATGTTAGTGGACAGCTGTCCTATAGGAGAGGGGCTGTATGAAGAAGTGATGAGTGGAAGTGAGAACAGCCTTACCCAGCAATGCAATCACCGAGAGAAGTGGATGCCCACGAGTCCGCCTCGGCATAAGGGTACAGGGCCTTGGGGTCAATGTCGATGGTCCATGACTCTCCAAGGAGATCTGACAACTTCTTCTCCCACTCCTCTTTCTTGTTCTCCCAACCATCCCGGACTAGAAGACTGTTAGCGCGGCACTTTATCAAAGTGTAGTCAAGGGGACGTACTGTTCTTGCGGACAGCAAGAGGGAGCTTCTCGGCGGGGGGAAGACGAGCCATATTGCAAGATATTTGGTTAAAGGGCTAGTGAGGGGATCTGGAGGAATGAGGTCTGAAGGGTGATGGAATTCTGGAAAAGTCGGTGACGGCTGCGACAAAGAGGTTTTTATGGCCCGAGATGATAGCTCGAACCCCTGAGCTCGACGAGCTTCACCAACTAGCTACCCAGGCAACATGCCAACATCTGCCTAGCCAAGGGACGGGTCGTTCGGCAACTTCTGACTTGGGTCTAGAATGGAAATCGTAAACGCCGGACGACGCCTCTGGTCGTCCGGCATTTGGTGACACTATCACCAAAACCTCTACGTGCGGGCAAACATTGACCTTGGGCTGACAGCTAGTTGGTGTGCAATTTCACGTCTGCCAAGCCCAAGAGCCGCTTCCGGAGGCAGCTGTACCGTGGTAATCTGCCTTGTGCCTGGCCCAAGGACGCCATGGAACGCCCAGCTGAAAGTTAGCGTCGAATGGAGAAGGCCTGGCTCTGGGGCGGCGTGAAAGCCCACACGCGGGGCAACGCTATGGGCAAACTGGGGGGCCCTTTTCAGGGGTCTAGGTAGATTAGGCGGCGTGATTGATAATGGACGCGGTGAGGTGGTTTTGTTGGGGGGATGGTCTCTGTTGTTCTCGACTATCAAGGTTCAGGAACTGCAAGTGAGCTGCACTATCTTTGAACATGTCTCTGTGAGTAGTCCTCCTCTGAAGGATGTCTATCTGCTGATCGCCGTCTAGACCGTTGAAAGCCAAGGTCTCTGTCAGAGACAACTGGACAAACCCCGATAGCCCTGCGCAAAAGGCCATCAAGAGTCTCAAGGAGGTGCTCGGCCTCGAGGTTCACTGTGAGCCCGAGTGGCCGATTCTTGTCTCGGAGCTGGACAATGTCTGGGAGGACAAGAGCCAGCTCATCACGTCCGTGGCATCCTTCCTGCAGACCTGGTTCCAGGTTCTGACCGAGTTGCTCGACGACGAGAGTCAAGAGGAGTGGACTGATAAGCTATTGACCAAGATCAACGAGCTTTGTTCGAGATTGAATTTGATTGTTGAGGTGAGCACAAAAAGCCTTGGAATAGATTTCAAATAGGCCATGGTGAACTAGCTTCAACAAGACGGCTAACACGGCAATATAGATTTCCGAGAGCGAGCATGCCTCGACACAATGGTCTGATGGACGTCTAGGCTTTGTTTTTTCTCTCCCCAACACTCAAGTCTACCAGCCAGCTCAGTTTGCCGGCGTCTTCAAAGAGCAACTCCTCGACTGCTTCGAGGCCAAGAAGCCCACAAAGCAGCTGCCTATCCACTCCACCACTGGAGATGAGTGGGCTGACGTAGGCGCCGAGGAGGCAGCAGAGCAGCCTGCCAAGCAACAACCAAAGGCATCGAGTCAGTCGTCGGTTGTGGATTATCTGCCTGATCCCAACACCATGCCCAAGCCTGGAACTCTGCTCCAAAAGGCTCCTTACCATCTCTTTGTCTACGCATCTGGCAAGAACAAGATCGAGATTGAGTGCAGCCACAGCCAAACCCTCGAGGTTCTGTCCGAGTACCTCAAGAGGTGGTGTAGAATCAACCCGAACCTGACGACCAAGGTAAGTGGTGCCCATGTTTCCAAAGTGTAGTACACTCTAACAAAAGACAAGCCCCCTGCGGTAGAGATTGAGTTGAATCATGGTACTTCGGGCTTCGGAGTGCCTTACGATAGACTCACCCTGTTCTGCGAGAACCGATATGGAAGCGTCTTTACCATCTCAGCTACCATGATCTTGAACCTGGTTGAGGGCGTCTTTGGTTACCAGCAGGTTTACAGCGATGCATGCACGTGGCATTATCGCAGGGACACGCCGTTTAAGAAGGCGTAGGATATAGATTGCTATGATTTTAGTAGTGCTTCGTCGATGTGCAAATGATAATTGCTTCTCCTTGATAATTAAAAGAGGTTCTTTGTTATATGCTATCTACTATCTCAGTCATCCCATCAAGGGCCGGGCTTCAATAATAACAAAGAACACAATATCAACACTTCATAGCATCATNNTAGCATCATATCCCAATGCTAATACCGTGGCCTCTTTTTAGTCTTTTCTCTTGCATATCTTGGACGCGCCATTGACAACAACAGAAGACTCACACCTAACTGCATCATGAGAGGTTAAATCCTTGTCATATGCGTGTCTCGACTTGTCTTCTGGGCATGCTAGGAACCCGCAGACTCTTCAAGTATGGTTCATCATTTTGATATTCTAATCAACTATTAAGAAGCTCAACGATAATAACTATGTGCGCATCCCCTTCTCCTTGACCTCACCAAAGAATTTGAGCTCCTCCGCCATGGCGCGCGTGCCTTGATCTAGCGGACCTACGGTCGGATACAAAGCCTCGAGCCCGATCTCGCGCACATTGACCGTCTCCTCCTCCTTTGTGCCGATCATCATGATCTCTACAATGTTTCCGTCGCCGTACTGCGGCTCCTGGAGCACATGCATGATCAACTCGGCGCAGTCCTCTGGCTTCAGGGCAACATCGCCCGGTCGAAGTCTGTCACGGCAGTATTCCTGCTCAAAGATGGGTGTCTGTTGTTGTTAGAAACTGTAGTGGGATAGTATAGCGTGCAAGACTTACAAAGCATGGTCCTGGGCAAACAGCAGAGTTTCGAATGTTGAGGGCCCTTCTTAGACCGGACAGAGACTTGACCATGCTGACGAGAGCGGCCTTGCTGGCAAAGTATAAGGGAGCCTGCATGGAATGCATGTAGCCGCCCATGCTGGCAACCCAGAGGAGGTTTCCCTCTACCTCTGGGTTCTGTTGCCAATAGTCAATGGCGATCTGGGCCAGCCTAATGGGGCCGATGGTGTTGATGGCGAAGCTTTTATACTGGCCCACCTTGGCATCCTCAGGGTCCTCGGAGAGGGGAGAGATACCCGGGGGCTTCCAGAAGGAGCTTGAAGGGGGCTCATAGACTCCAGCGCTGTTGACGACAATATCAATCCGGCTAAACGTCTCGAGGGCTGTCTTCCATAGCGCAGAGATCTGGGTCCAGTCGGATATATCAGTCTCGCATAAGACGAGGGATGGCTTGTTGGGTTCCTTCGCGGGATGAGGATACTCGGCGACCAAGGGCTCGGCCTCGGGCCGGAGACGTAGGTCGGCGATTATGACGGAGCATCCAGCTGCGAGGAGCAATCGGACAGTGCCAAGGCCGATACCTGAGATGAGGATGAGTAGTCTAAACGAGCGAGCATCACATGAAGAGACAACCAACCGGAGCCGCCTCCAGTGACTACGGCGAATCGATCCTTTACAGTGTAGGCGGACATGGTTGCTGGGGAGAGAACGGGGGGTTCACAGGGGGAAGCTGATCAAACCGAGAGGAGTGCGGATAGCTTTCTCTTTATAAGGGATCATCAGGACAATGGGCTCTGAAGCTGGCCGTTACAGGAACCCGGCCGTTCAGGGTCGTAGCGGTGAAGCCCCTGCAGCTTGCTTCGACATGGGCGATGGCTCGCCTACGTTCCCCAAGGTAGCAGTGCAGTAGCTCTCGTGGCTTTGCCAATACGAATATCCGAGGCATACGGATAACAGCCCCCGTTGCTGGCCCTTGCTAGCGGGGAGATCAACAAGGTCGTTGGACCATGCCAAGGAAACAGTTTCCACCAGAGCTTTGGGGTTTCTGTGCCCCTGGGGAGGTTTCCCCGGACGAGGAGAGGGAAGGACTTGAAAGGTACGAAACGAAAGAGGTGCTATACATGGAGTATACGATGTTTTATCTGATTGATGATTAGCTTTGAAGTACCTAGCTGATCACAAGTGGTCTGTTTAACCTCCAAAGCCCGATGCCACCAACGGTACGGGAAACAATGCCTAGCCTCCCCGCGCAATCTTGGCCCGAGGGATCGTCCTGAGACGAGCCTAGCGTCCCGTACTGGGGCCTGCAACGACCAACAGCAGGTCACATCGTGGACAAGGTAGGAAACTCTAATTCTCGACGAGGTACGAGGGTCCTGGTTGAAGGAAAAGCAAGGGGTCAAGAATTCTTGCATGATTAAATCTGAGCCCGACAGCGCGGATTTGGTTTTGATCCATCTCAGGGAACCCATTGAGTATGAACTCTATCCTGGCAACGTTTGTTCACCACCTGCTGTCTGGTTCATCGACAGATATCTCCCATGGCTGACGACGCGGGCTGGGAACCCGTTGAACCCGAGGGCCTGGCTCTCGGGACGTACGCCACGACGGTTATCCTCTCGGTTCTCTGCACGATTGTCGTCCTTATGCGGACCTACGTCCGAGCGAGGAACCGGTGTCTCGGTACCGACGACCACCTGATGGTTGCGGGATGGGTAAGCAACAGACAACACTTACCCTTCGCTTAGCTGACTGTGAATAGGCATCCTACATAGTACACAATGTCATCGTGATAGTTGGATGCCATCGCGGGATAGGTACGGTGCGGAGGAAGCTCACCGATGCTCAAGTTCGAGAGGGCATGAAGGTTCGTCGCGTCGATTCGGCCGAGATATACACAACCACCTAACGAGATCCCGACAACAACAGTATGTCTTCCTATGGCAGATCTTCTACGCTGCCACCCTCGTATGCGTCAAATCGAGCATCTGCGTCACGGTCCTACGGATAGCAACGGGCAAGATGTACGTGTGGCTGCTGCGAGGCCTCATCGGCCTTTCCATCCTGATGAGCTCGGTCGGGTTCATCGTCATCATGGTGCAGTGCCAGCCGGTCGAGGCCTTCTGGGATCCGTCCAGGGGGAAGTGCATGAACAAGATTCTTCCCACCGTCCTGACGTACGCGGCGTCGGCTGCCAATGTCATCACTGACTTTGCCGTCGCGGCGATTCCCATGGTTCTCGTGCGGAAGCTTCAGATGAGGTCCAAGCTGAAGCTGTACGCGCAGCTGATCATGGGTCTGGGTGTGCTGTGAGTTTGGTCTCGAGTTCCTTTTGTTACTATCCATTACTGACCAGGCAAATACAGAGCGTCGATCGCAAGCATCATCCGAGTCCCATATTCGAACGCGTATCTTCAACCCGCCAACTTTGTTTGTACGTACTGCACCGTCTCCCCATGGCATCGCAGACAGCTAACCGGTATCAATTGACAGATTCAGTGGCAAACATCATTCTCTGGACTGTGGTGGAGTGCGGAGTAGGCATCATCGCCGGCTCTCTCCCATCCCTCAGGGCATTCTTCAAGAGCCTAGCAAAGGACAAGAGCACCCAAGAGTACAGCGGATCTCACCACACCGACCTCTTGACCATCGGCCGTGTGCGGGACAGGCAAACGCGGTCAGGCCGCTCCCACGGGATAGAGCTAGGGCCTGCTGCTACTGCCACTGTTGACTATGGCGATACCAACCAGGAGCGGGATGACGATAGTACTCGCCATATCATCAAGGTGACGAGGGAGTTTGGGATGGAGCGGAGTGGGAGTGACGAGGAGGAGCTGTACCAGGAAAGAGAGACAAGGGATCCAAGGCTACAAAAGGGAATGATGGTATAAACTAGGTAGGAAAGAACATGGATAGAGAAAGAGCTAGATTATAGGTTGGCGTTGCCCAAAAACTTGTTGTCTATCCTCGCCGTGGGTCATGTGATTGTTTACTCGAAATGCTCTCACTCCTCTGGAACTCGAGACCTTGAAGTCTTATCAAAGGAAGGAGGTCCCAGACTTGGTTTAACAACGGCTTCCACGTCAAGAAGAAGGCTTTGGTTGAGGGACGTGGTGCTAGGCAGGAACTCCCTCAGGTTATCTACTGTATGTGCTGGCTGTGACAGGAACTGGAAGGTTTTCAGGAGAGAGATTGACCGGGCCATCTAGCCATGATGATCAAATGGGCGAGGTAGTAGCAATGGTTCGTCGTTGCGTTCAGGAGGGTGATGTGTAGTAGTTCGCTCTTGAACTTTGAAATGTTTCATTGATGCCATGGAAAGTGCCTTGATCGACTAGAAACATGGATATTTTACCTTGGTCCTGGCCAGGCTTTGCTTCTTCTCTTCTCTTTTCTCCTCAGACCCATTGTCATCTATCTACTATCTCAGTTATCCCATCAAGAGTCGAGCTTCAACAATAACAAAGAACACAATATCAACACTGCATACCCATCATCATCATGAAGTTGTGAGTCTACCTTGCACCCTATTCATCACCCATCCAATATTCATCCAACATTCATCCTACATTCATCCTATATTCATCAAACATTTATCAAATATTCATCAAAGATCTACCCATATCCCTCTCTCGCACTCATCCAATTTTCATCTATCGTCCATCCAAAACATGAATCAATACTGACTTTCATTAGATTCAGTTATGAGAAGCGCGTGACCGCAATAGCCACCCCGTCGCTGGCGACCACAACAACAACAACAATCACCACCACCAGCATCATCATCATCATCATCATCATCATCATCATCATCATCATCAACAACAAC